>RJWM01013674.1:0-37613 GCA_004363535.1 Dasyprocta punctata
TTCCAACCTTCCCATTCTCAGGAGCACCTAAGTAAAGTGAGGCATCACCTTAGGATACCTGCGACCTGGGCATCAGTCCTCTTGGTTTTCACTCAGAGATGAGTGAACATAAATGTCGTTTTGTTTTGAAAGTTTTGTCATTATTTTGTAGTCTAGGGAGGAAAAAAAATAATTAATTGGTTTTAAAGCAACTCACCAAGTTAAAGAGAAGCTGTAGGCAATATAATAATAATAATTCAAAATGTTAATTACTGAGTGTAGCCTATGTTCAGATGCTTTCCATACATTATCTCATTCAACCTTCACTGTAAGTCTGTCATGTGAGTTGATAAGTTGAGTTGGAAATGTTCACTTTTACACTTGAACAACCAAAACAGGGGACAGATTAAATAACTCACTCAAACTCTCTGCTACTTAATAGGACCAACGTTCTACTAACATTTGTAGAACTAAAGCCTACTAAAAGATCTTTAGAATTCCAAAATCCTGCTGGGTGTGGTGGCACATGCCTGTAATTCCAGCACTTGGGAGGCTGAGGCAGGAGGACTGCTGTGTGGTGGAGGCCAACCTGGACTACAAAGTGAGGTCAAGGTCAGCCTGAACTTCATAGTGAAAGACTGTCTCAGAAAAAGAAAAAAGAAAAAAAATCCAAAAACCACCACCTTAACCTTTCTAAACACAACCCAGAAACTCAAAAAATCTACCACAGTGAAGGCAAATATCTTCTTTTAGTATAAACGGAAAAAAAGGACAAAATGGGCTCCTTCTGTCACTCACGCTTTGCTTGCCTTCCATACCACTTGACTCTTGGTTTAATAATCAGTCAGCTCAAACAGGTTAATCACCTGCTGACCAGTCCGTTTGTAACTGGTCAATTCAGTAGATGCAATCAAGCTGGCAGCAGTTTTGAATAGTTGCCTTGGGAAAATGGTCCCTTCAATTCTGGATTGAGACATGGAAATGAAAGAACTCACACTGCCAATATTTTCAGGGAAAATATCCAACTCAGAGGGGAAAAATCAATTAAAAATCTAAAAACAAAGTGAAGATCACATTCTAAGCTTGTGTCTGTATTTTTTAGCATGAGTATTCCTGTTACATGTTATTGTACACACATGTAAATGGATATAATATATGCATGTATATATTTACATTTAAATATATGGAAGACGCACACACAGATTACTAGCAGGTGAGCATAAATTAAGCCAAGTGTGAATCTTGCTATTTTTTTAGTCTGCTCTTCCACACCTGGTGGATTTAAACCCCTACAGGTCATCTTGTCAAAATACAATTTTAGTTCTGAGATAAAATAACAGAACAAAAACAAACACAATCCATTAAAACTCATTGCCAATGTTGCCAGATAACTACAAAAAAATAGAATGTCTCAGACAGAAATATCAATAACTTTAATGCGTGCGATTTGTTAACAGGGAAGAAAACAAGCAAACTTGCTCTCCGCTGACTGTCACTAATATTTATTCGTCCAGTGACTGTTAATCAAACCAAGTTTACAGTCCTGTACAGCACCTGTCACAGGTGCTGATCATTAATCAGCTATTACAGCAGTTTATTCTGCTGCTGACAACTCGCAATTTTCCACTGATTCAGCTAGTTTGTCAGGTGGGAATTATGGCATAGCGCATGTGACAAAACACATCACCCTTTTTTTTTTTTTTTTTTTTTTTTTTTACATTTTCAGGCTTCTCTCTCCTGCTTTCTCCCCCTTTTTAGACAAACAATATCTGGGAACTCAGAAGTAATAAGGCGGAATGCATAATTAATTACCCAGCTTGCTCTAATTAGGGATGAATAAGTTGTGTCCCTCTCATCATCACAAATGTGGTGATGGGTAATACCAGTTTATGCTGTATTAACTGCAAATATGCAATCCTTCTGAGAGCACTTTTGTTGATGAATTTGATGAATGTGACAATAATTAGCAGAGACAGATGAGAGCTAAATTACTACTGACAATGTAATGCTATCCTGCTCGAGGGCCTGGGAACGTGGCAG
This sequence comes from Dasyprocta punctata, assembly GCA_004363535.1. Lineage (NCBI taxonomy): Eukaryota > Metazoa > Chordata > Mammalia > Rodentia > Dasyproctidae > Dasyprocta > Dasyprocta punctata. The sequence continues at coordinate 2,020 of RJWM01013674.1, forward strand.
GATAACATGGCAGGGACCTGGGCCTCATTTCTAATTAATAGTCTTTTTTTTTCTTTCCTTTTTTTATTTTTTTTTAATTTTTTAATTTTTTTTTTTTTTACCAGTGGGGGGGGCGGATAACGGTAATTGTTTTCGTCAAAGGCTGCAGGGAGTTATCAGGGTAATAAAGTTAATTAGCAGAACGAACATCCTTTCACTGCCTTACCAGTCTGTGTAAAAGAGGGTAATTCAAACTGCAGAAAGATATGACTAGATGGGATGATAAGAAAAGAAATTTTACACAGGAGGCCCACAGAGAAGAATAATTTTCCTTCCTCGTTTCTTTGCCTTAATGCATGGAAAGAAAACAGCATCTTTCAGTTCATGTAAATAACTTTATTGCTGTGATTTTGAGTTTAAGAAATAAAGTTAGCTCAGTTCAAGTTCCACTGTTTACTTCCTCCTTGTAAGTAGTGATGAGTTTTTTCAACTTCATCTTTGTTCTACTGACATTTTCCAAATGTCTCAAAGGACAGAAGTGAGCTCTAAACCAGGCACACACCTGTAATCCTGGCACTTGGGAAATTCAAGGTCAGCCTAGGCAACACAGTAAGTTCAAGGCCAGCCTGGACTATGTAGTGAGACCTTGTCTCAGAAAAAAAAAAAAAGAAGAAGAAGAAGATGAAAAAGAAGAAAGCATACGAACTCTAATATCTGCCAAAAGAGAACACTTAGTTCTACCTTATCCTACAGAAACCTGTTGTTTCATTCTCTGAATCTTTTGCAAAAAATAAGAAATTGCCAAGCAATTTCTTTTTTCTAAGGGATGCACGGGGAATTGAACTCAGGACCTCATACTTGCCAAGAGGTTCTGTGCCACTGAGTTAAATCCCCAGCCCTCACCAAGCAATTTCTACCAAGAAGATTTGTTTATTCTCATGTGTAAATTAAGAAACTAAAATATATGTTAAAAGTGTATCATTTTATTCTATTTTTGTAACATCAAAGGTCATTTTTGTTAAATTTTCATTTCTATTACAGAATTTTAGATATATGAGTAACCAATCAAAAAGATAAATGTTTCAATAAATCTCAGTTTTGCATTATAGATTTTATTCAGTTTCATCACATTGCTTGACATAAGTACATACAGCATAAAAGAAACCAACCCCCAGACATGCTAAAGATTTTATAAGTTTATATTCTCACCCTAAAGCTCCTAAGTGTTGGTTCCCTTTTCTACATTGAACACTTGAGACCATGGTTAAATATTAAGTAACTATCACCTAGATGGAAGTTTGAGATCTTCTTAAATAATACCCAGAAGAAAGGGTCTGTAAATTTTATTCCTTTTAGGTACATTTCAAAAAATTGTCTTTATCCTTTATAAATCATTAGGTATCTCACAAGTTCTGCATGTCTATGATGCATGCAAGTGTGCATACATTCACCTGTCAGTTAAGTGCAACGGCCTTTCATTATAACTCTTAAATTATGAACGTAAGGAGTAAGCAGATAGTGAATTCCTTCTTTAGTAATTGACAGCATGGCAGCAGGCTGACTCCAAGACAGAATTTCATATGGACAGACTTCCACCAAAAATGGGTCAAGCTTCTTGCAAGACAGCCTTAATTCTTTACATCTACATGGCTTCAGTGTTGTGCTAATTGCCGAAGACAAGAGCAGGGTGAGAATGTAGAACAAAACACTGAACTAAGAATTGGAAGAGCTGAGGTCTTTAGGGACTGCAAGCACCTGTGTGATCATGAACACCTCACTGTCATATCTTTGATCCTTGATTTGTTCATCCATGAAACTGAGTGTCTCACCTTGCCAAGATTACCACAGACACACACAAAAAATAGATTTTCCTCTTTGGAAACCATGAAGTATTCTATACATATATCCTGTTAATATTATTATGAAGAGACAAAAACCCAAAGAAGTAATCTTGAGAAATCTATGTCCTTTTCATAGCCCTCTCATGTGTGACTAGTCAGAAGCCAGAGTTAAAAGATTGGACAAGAAATTTTTATAATAAGAGGAACTGAAATTTAACCTTACTGTTTGCTGATCAATTTACTAGAAAAAAATTATCCTAATAAAGATACCCCCAAACTCATTTGCTCAAATCTACCTACCTTTTCAAGGTTTTCTTAATCTACTGTTAGAAGAGCCTGGTAAGGAATCAAAATTTGAAGAGAACTAATCATTCGTGTTACAAGACCTATTAGGTTTATCTAGTGAACTTCCATTTGAACTTCCTCTTGTTTCTTACAGACTGGCAGAAACACACACACACCCAAACACACACACACACCTAGGGTTAGGTTCAGTGTTGACTTTATGGGAAAATTTGATTTGGTTCTCACCCAGTTGCATTTCCAACCAGAATCATGGCAAGAATCAAGTCCATAAACTGAAGTTCTGCTCTATTGCTATACTTTGCTTTACATCCTTAGCAACATTTTTAGGTTTTTACTGTATAATCAAGCTTTATGTTCCAATAGGAAAATTGTAGGAGTACAAGAAGCACTGGATGGTACTTCTAAAGGCTTGCAATAGTTCTTATGTTACTGCTATGCAAGCCAATAAATTTTAAAATAAGTACACTTATCAAGAAAGAAAGCATAAAAGAGGCAACAAAAAATCCAAATGGGAAAGGTGTTTAATTGTTTGTTTGTTTTTCCTAAAAGGAACTAACTTTTATTATAAGACAAGTAGTAACAGAACTTGCCTGTGACCTATGCCAAGTTTATTGAACACTCTGATCATCTCACCTCTAGCTACTATCTCCTTCACTGGACCACCAAGTACTTCTGTTTGAAAAAGTTATGGAACCCAGTCAACCTAACCTTATTAATCTCCAAGGGTTATTGAAAATTCTAAGACTTTCTGTGGGTTCTTAAATGCCAGAAGTCACTAAAAATTTGTTATTCATTACCCCAAGTTTCTCAGAGACACAAATGTTTCTTTCAAGTAAGTAATAATTCTCAACATGAACCTATTGGCAAAACTAAAAATACCTTAGTGAATAAAGTTGTTAGGAGTTAGGGATTCACCAGAGACTCTTGGCACTTGCTGTATGTACCATTGGTATCATTATGAATCTTTAGGATGTTTTTTTCTTTTCTTTTTTATTCTGAATTTCTGATCATTATTTTAGAGTGTAATTTGACAAATTCCCAGTTTGTAAAGGATCTGGGATATTTTTATTTCCTATATGAGTGAAGAGGAGTGTTAGGTGGTTAACTAATTACAAAGGGCTAAAAATAAGCCATGGTTTATTTTTTCAGATTCTGAATTACAAAATTATTTAAATGCTGTTTGTAATCGAAGTGCTACATTACTATGTAATGAAATTACAATACTGCTTAATGACATTAGGAAACTGCATGCAAAAAAATATTTGTACACAAGGTGGTGATGTTAGCAACTACTGCAGTACTTTTGTTCTGCTATAAACCACAATAAACAACAACAGATTATTTTCCCTGAGTGATCTCCAAAGGGCACATTCAGTTGTTCGTGCAATGATAGCATTTCAGAGCATAGAGGCACATTAAAAAGTATATATAATGAGCCTATCAGCACGAGTCATTAGAGTAGCAGAAAAAGAAGAGAAAAAGATCAAACCAAAAAAAAGAAAAAAAATCAGAGAATAATGCCAAAGAGTAAATAAGGATAAGAGTATATTTACATGTGGTAAGGAGTCACCAGCTTGCTTTTTAGTAATCTAAGATTTTGTTGACTCCTATATGGACATATAAATCCAAAGAATTAAATCCTACATGTAAGGTTGTCTCTACTAAAATATACCCACTTTCCAGATAAATTTCCTCTGGAAAGCTTTTGTTCACAATTCTCCCCTTACTTTATAAATCAGTTTCTTTATCCCAGTCCTGACAGCAATCTTTGTCCTTTGAGGGCAAGATCCTCACCCCTGTTCATGTCTATATTAGTGTCATTTAGAGCAATTAAAAACTGAAGTTCTGAATATGTTACAAACCTTATTTCCTCATGAGCTGCTACTGTATTCATTAACCTTACCTTCAATATTAAGATGTGATCTGATATATGCCAACACTAAAACCAGTTCATGTATCTTGTCAATTTGTATATTCATAATGACCTCTCCTCATGAGTAACTAATTTTATCATACTTAAACACCAAAGATGTATTTATTACAGTGGAAAATATTTATTGACACTTTATTTTTAAAAAAGAAAAGGTAAGTCACTGCATCAGGAGGAAATAAAACTTGTTGGCTACAAGATAGAAAGCCTGTATGCCATGAATTAAAAAGATAATTTCAATTTTAAGATGCTTGTCCCAAGATGAAAAGAGCTGCAATTGTTATTTGCAACCTAAAAAGCAAAATATCTGTTCCAAAATTATCTCAGGATGAGTCAGAAACTTAAACCCGAAGAAAAATAATAAATAATGACAACAGATGTTTGTAAACCTGTGCTCCCCTGTTCAGTGTTTCTAAGTGTTGTTTTGCCTTGATGTGCTGTCAGCCGCCTCTCACCTGGGAGTAGTGATATCTTATCAAAGCCCAAACAGTTCCCTTTCGCAACAGACAGATAATAGTGCCTTTCAATTTATCATACTGAAAGTCTAAAAGAACCATGGGAACGACTGGTCAGGTGGCAGTTTGATGGACAGTTTGACAGTCCTTAAAGCATCATGGGAAACGGGTGTCACCTGATTTTCAGAGCAACCAGAGAGATAACCTTCAGAATGATGGGGAAAACAAAAATCTGAATATTTGTATATGATACGATTGGCAGCATCAGCGTTCACTTAAGTGATAATAGGTATGAATTTAGATGACTCAGAATGGTGTTATCGAACCTGAGAGGTTTTCCAAGTCCAGAAATGCCCTTCATCTCTTTTAGATGTCTTCTATGTTTCTATTCAAATGCCATTTAAAATATATACATAATATAGGGCTTCTGATTTTAAAGAGACACAATCACACATATTGTGTCTGAATATTCTAACTGACCACTAATACTCTCCAGATTTCAAATCTGCTTTCCTCCTGACAAACTCCTTGGGCTCCTTTTCCTAAACGCAGTTTGCATGCTGTAGTTCTATTTAGAAAGCCTATCATAAAGAATCATGTAGATCAAATTTTAGACTCTGAGCTAACTCTTCCTTGTGAAGATCTCACCTTAGTGTGAGAAACAGAATAAGGGTATTCTGAAGATCTTCAGCAGAAAAACATTTGAATCTATAGTTATTGTGTCATGGAGGAAAAAAAAGAAAAACATGGATTAACTACTTACTGCACACAAAGGTCTCTGCTTAGCATATAAAGACAAGAAAGATAAAAGCCCAGATTTCTACTTGCTTGCAGTCTGAGTGAAGCTGGACAGTTTTAAATGACAGTGGAGGGAAAAGAGATCAGTCCAAACCCACTGCCTTCTAGTAGATACTTCCGGCATCCTCCTCCTTACCACGTTACCCACTGCAAGTTCTCTAACGTACTGTGTATGCAGAGTACTATAGGTTCATGGTCCAAGCTGAAGACATCCTGAAAGAAAATTGAGATCTTAAAGAAAAATAAGAACTCAGTTTTATACCTTTACCAAGTTTCCTCCCATGTTTAAAGGGTGAGCCCAGAAAAACAGTAAGAAGTCAAATAGAGATCTATTTCCAATAACTGAGGAGGACCTTAGACATCAAAAACCCTCAGTTCTCTACATATTTGGGCTACTTTTTTTCAAAGCAGACACTCAAAAACTATTTTAAAATGATAGCTAGCCTACAGAAAACTCAAAAAATTGTACAAAGAATTCCTTTACAGTCTTTACCCAAAATTTGCCAGTTGTTAACATTTGCCACATTTGTTGCCCTTCCTGTTCTCTGTCCTCCCTCATTATCTATGCAATATTATATTTTGATAACTCTAATAGAGAGAAATAAATTTAGATTTGTTTCTAACTCATCTTTTTAATCCTTCATGCAGCCAAGCAACTGCCTTGCATGTATGTGTGTATCTAAATCATACATGTATATGAAAATCACATATATGACATATATACTTATGAAGGAAAAAGTGATGAATACTTAACCTGAGAATGAAAAATGCTTGATCTAAATGTAGTCTTTGGTCTTTTAGGCTTGTGTTTATACACGAATATAAGTTATACTATGTCATCTATTGAAAACATGTAATATTTCATAAAATATTTATCTTCCTAAAACTATATCTAATCAATAAATGAAATAAACTAATGGTAAAGTAACGTATTTGCTGAGGAAATGTCAAGTGAAAGATAAAAGCTTCAGCTGCTGGCTTTTTGTCTTGTCTAAGGACAAATAGATCAACCATAGACACTGAACAAAAAAGTAGAGATTTTAAAAAGAAACTGTCTTTCTGAAAAACACTCTAGTACCATTGTTGAAACTGGTACCATTTGGCTGCTTCACACTTTTGGGATAATACGCTGCTTTCACAAATTTGGATGCTTTGGATCCACATTCCGACATGATTTTCCAAAGTCAGTTATGCCAAAGTCAGACAAGCCAGACAAATTATGAGAGCACCATTAGTGTTTTCTGGGGAACTGGAAAAAGCCAGTAAATAATTTAAATAACTATTAACAACAAAATGTTCTACATGTAGTTCTTCACAAGAAGACATATTATTTATATATGCAAAAAAAAGAAGTATGAATCTGAAGTTTGAAAATGCAAAGCAAAATGTTTTGGAGTAGCACATACAAATTTCAATACTTGGAGTGACAAAAACACATTGTACTTATTTCAAATTGGAAGGGCAAGATGTGGGAGGAAGATTTATAATAATTGATACATGGACAAGGTCCAAGATGTTACAGAACAACTGAATTCAGAATTATTTCTGAAACAGAGTTGTGGTTAAAATGCTTTTCCTTTCCTTGTTGAAATAAACTCAGGCAGAGTTTCTGTCAAGTCATAACAGATCCCAGATGTGGTTCCTAGTTCACCTGATATGAATTAAGTTTCATTGTTAACAACTAATGTAGTCATTTAAGCCAACTAAATAGGCTAAATATAAAGCTGGTACCCAAAGTCTTATAACATATTTCATAGTAACACCAAAATTATGGACTGGAAACACAAGTTTCAGTCAGACTCAAATTTTCACACACACACACACACACACAAAAAAAAAAAAATTTTGGGCTAAAAATTCTGTATTTTTTTAATGTCCTAAGTTGAAACTATATAGCTTAGAAAATACCACACGAACTTTCTCATAAATTTCAATATATAAAGTTAGCTTGACTAATAAACAGCATTCTGAAAGACACAAAAGTCATATTATTAACCAAGTTGTATGATGATGAACTATTTAAGCACCATAGTTACTCAAATATATAAAATTAGTGATCTTTTGGCTCTAAGCACATGAGATCCAGTGTTTAGATTTTCCCACTAAGGTGCGCCAGGGTGTGCCTTGTGATCTTCTGTCTTGTGACCTGAGTTAGAGTACTATTTACCTTAGCTCTGTCAAGACATGGACACTGTTCAAATGCGGGAAATTTGGGATTCATTTTCTCTTATATTTTTACTTTCCTTTCCTTTCCAAATGTGATAGGTCTTGGTATTTGAAACACAAAAGATGTTCTCTTATTAAGTATCTTATTTTGCAGAAATCTTTATCATTTATTTTTAATAATTAAAGAGCATGTAGTTTGCACAGCCAGAAAATGCATTTTAAGATTTCAGAGTCTCCTGATTTCTTCATATTTATTCTGCACCTTTCCAGCAAACTGGTAGCTTGTCAAGGAAATCAATCAATGAGTATCCTGTTGATTATTAAAAGGTGTTTGGAAAAGCTGTCTAATTTTCTTAATGCCAGAGTGTAACCACATAAAGCAATCACACCTAAGGTTACCCTGTTGCTATGACTTTTACAATTTTTTTTACAGCTAAAAAAGGATTGATTTTTTTTCTTTTCCTTGTTCAATAAAAAATTAAAATGGAGAAAAGAGAAAATATGGAAGCATATCTTACTCTCTTAAACATTAGCTATTAAGTTATTTAAACTGCTTAGATTTGTGCAGCCATGTTTTGGATGTGGAAAAGGGATCCCAGCTTTTTATCCAACTGCTTCACAAAGTTCTGATTTATAATTATTCAGAGATTTATGTTAAAAATTTCTAAAGCTCATATAATATGTCGAATAATCATAGGATTTTCAAATAACACCTTACATAGTTCGACATTCACTTCTACTTAATTCATCCACAAAAGTTATTCTTTCTGAAGGATGTGAAAGGCAAATAAATGAAATTAGATTTAGACTAATTCTTAGGATCTAAGTGGTGTTAGCACTTGCATTAGTACATTTTTCTAGGCTATATCTAGTGGGAAAAAAAAACAAAGTATAAGGCAAAATTAGTGTTCAACCAAGTGATTATTCTGTCTATTGTATCAAGTCAGAAGTTTGATTTTTCCCACTGAATATGCTTAACTGGCCATTGTTTTGAAATATAGACTCAGTCATTGTGTTTTAACATTCAAGCAGTGCTTCTCATTACTTGTCCTATGTGGCACTTTAAACTCACTATTTTCCTTCTAGCATGATAGTTAATAGAAAAAAAAAATCAGCATTGGTACATTCCACCCTCATAATGTTCCTTGTCATATTTGAAAATTGCTCTCCTCTTCCCTCAGTCATAAAAAGGTTTAGTTTTTGTTATTTCTTTCTCCTCTTATAAATATTAAGATTTACTGAGACTCACTTTCCCCATCCATCAAATGGAAACAATTGTATCTATCTCTTAGATTTGCTATGAAAATTAAAGATAACTACATTCAGTGACCATCCTAGCAAGAGTTATTTCTCTCTTTGATTAATATTGGAATCCTTATTGATGGGCTTGTGTTAAAAGACAGGTTACTCAAAGTCCTAACCTCTCTCCTTCAATTACACTGAAGTATAAACCAAAGTGTAACTAGGCACTAATTTATTGGCTGAATTGGTTTATTAAAGAAGAATCAGGGGAATCTATTATTATACAAGAGGAGGTGAATAAAATGGAGGAGGGTGTGAGGAGGGTCCTAGGAGTGGATATGATCAAACTATGCTATATGCATGGATAAAAATACAACATTGAAATTCAATAATAGGCAGGAATAAAATGTATTTTAAAAAGAAATGAACAGACTCAGCACAAAAATAATTCTAAATCATAAGGCTGCATGTACACGGCCAGTGTTCAGAAACACATTCTTTCCCCAAAGACAAGACCTTGTCTCAAAATAAGTAATCAGTAAGCTCAATAAATAAATAAAACTGTCATTCTGCCAATTGAAATATTCCCTAGGTAATTCTAGGAAAAGAGTTAAAATAAGAAACAAAAATTGCAGGATCAAAATTTTATAGCATATGAAAAATTACTTTTCATATCGTATAAAACTGTGAATTCATTTTTTTGTTTATCTTAATTATTATGGTCCCCTGTTCATGGTTACAAATTATTTTACTGGTTGGAAAGATTTTTTTGAGCAATATATTAGGAGGAAGAGAGAATATAAACTAGTAAGATTTCCACAGTCGGTAAATTAGTTACTGTGTGTACATTGTTCAGCAGGTAAGTCATTGAGGTCAGTGGGATATCTTTCACTAATCAACCTCTACACTAATTTATTAATTTCTCCGTGTCTCCCAAAGTGAGAAGTCTATTCAGATGCATTATTTGTATTTTCTAGTTTAAATAGATTATGCATACATTATGATGTGATTAAATATACACATATCTTTTCCATAACTAATTAAAAAATGATATAATAGATGTTGTTTTGAAGTCATTTGTCATGAATAAATGACAGCAGCTGTCTCTAAATGAACCTGAGGTGAATCCCTTTAGTTAGGGCCATTGTAAACTATTTAATTCTGAAAATATCTCCTTAAAATAAATTTTAAAAGTTAGCCCAATTAATCCTTTCTGAATATAGGTTAAGGACTTAATCCCATGATTTTATAAATCCACAGTGTCTAACAAATTGTTTTCCTCTATTATCCAAATCAGCGCATAAAATTTCTTAAGTAAGAAGGGTAGGTACTTAAACGTAAGACACCTTGTGATCTGTGAACCCTTTACTTCACAGTCATTTTGGATTTTTAATATGTCACTGGTTTCTTATTTTCTTCCTTTTAGAAGTATAATCTAATATAAGAAATAGTAAAGGACTTCTATCAAATGATATTACTCCATATCATGTCATTTTAAGTAACTGTTATTTTGAGTTAAAATAAAACTGAAATATTTATTATAGGAGTGCAATGGGTGGGAGAGAGAAGAGGTACATTCTCATTGAGATTTTAAATAGCACCTGCTGTGTCTCTACTAAGCTCATGCTAGCTAGACCCTTGGGCTTTTGGGTTTTGCTTTTTCCACATATGCCAGTTGTTTTAGCTACTTTTCCCATTATTGAGACAAAATACACAACAACCAAGGTTAAAGGAGGAAGTCAGGAGTTTGGCTGAGTGACTTAAGTGCCTGTCTGACAGGTGTGAGGTTGTGAGTTCGATCCCTGGTGCCAAAAAAAAAAAAAACTTAAGGAAAGGTTCACTTTGGCTCACAGTTTGTAGAGGTTTCAGTCCATAATCAGCTGACACCAAGAGGGGTGGCAAGGCAGAGGGGCATCGCAGAATGAGAAACAGTTAATGGCAAGCAGAAGGCAGCAAAAGCAGCAAACAGCAAGTGACAGCAGGCAGCATTCACATCAAGCAGAGGCGGCACCCTGAATCCTAGCACTGCACCATTAACCCCATCAACACACTCCCTAGATCCAGCCACCTCTAACCCACGACTGCATGAGATCTTGGGGGAACATCTGGATGCTCGTAACACCAATAGTCCTCAGCCCCTTTATCTTCCTCTTTAACTGCTCTTCATTCTTCAAGGACCTCCTCAGTAAAGCCTGGTGCTGTCACATTCCATGCTTCTGCCTCTTGTGCATGTACACTTTAGAGGCATTTCTTTGTTTTCCTTCAGCATTTTCTCTTTCTCATTACCATAGAGCTCGGTTTTTAGTAGGCACCCAAGGAAAACTTTTATAAGCAAACATAAATTGTCACAAAAAATAAAATTAGTTCATTAGAAGGATGATTTTTCATGAGTTGCCATGTATTATGAGTTTGAAAAAAATTTAAAAAATAGAGATGAAAAATGCAGAAAACATTTCCTTAAGGAAGTTACAAATCATTTGTTTGTTTGTAAGTTGTAAATCTGTTACCCTGTAAGTGGGGGATAGTTTTTAGTAACTGGTGTCTGGTCTTTTGTTTGTTTTCAAAACAAAGAGTAAAATGTTAACTGAAAGACTGGCTATCAGAAAGAAAAAAATCAAGAGAAAGAAGAAATGCAACTGTGTTGTCTGCTTTGCTTTCTCAAGGACCATGCATTCAGAAGAACAAAGTAAGTCAAGATATGGAGAAGAAAGTAAACTACAACTCAATTCACTTCAGTTCTAGATGCTTGAGATTCCAAGAGGACTGTGTACTCACATCTGTAGCAAGAATTAAAAATATCTATTTCTGTTAAGATGTAGATCTCAGTAAGGCCACTGAAGTATTAGTACTTTATCAATTGTGTAATTAGACTTTAAATACAATAACAATTCTAGGGCTTGGGGCTTGATTCAGTGGTAGAAGGCTTCTCTAATATGCCGGAGGCCCTAGGTTCAACTGTCAGCACCAAAAAAGTTAAAAATTTAAAAATTTAGAATTGCAATATTGGAAGGAGTTTCCATTTCTGTAGCTATTAGGAGTAGAAGCTTACAAAGGCAAGCAAAATGAAGATTCAATATACCTCCTTTATAGAAAATCAATAGCACACCGCTAAGCTAGTGACAGAAAGCTGTTAAACAGAAGTTTTAAAGAAGTTCCAAAGGAAAAAAGAAACAAAAAAGTGCTGTACTCTTAAATTTCTGAATAGTGTATGAAAATCTTCACAAAAAGTACATAACTTGCTGGGCATGGTGGCATGTGCCTGTAATCTCACCACTCAGGAGACTGAGGCAGAAGATTGCTACAAGTTTGAGGCCAACCTGGAATACATAGTGAGATACTGACTAAAAAAATTTTTTTTAATTTTAAAAAGTACATAACTTACATGAAGAAAACTAAAAAATATTATTCAGAGATATATGTTAAATCTTTAGTAAATATACTAATATCAAAATTCACAATTAGGGAAACTAAACATTCTGAAGACAATTTTTGCAAAATAATTTATATGTTCAATATTGTTACAAAAACTATCTAAAATGAATCCCAGTGGTTTTTGTATGTATCTTTCTTTCCTCAATAAATAGCACTTTTTCAGACAGTAAGCGTGCAATGCAAGCCAGATGCTAGAATTACAGGTATATGCCACCATGCCCAGCTCTTACATTTGCTTTCTAAACATATGCTTTTTTGCCGGGCATGGTAGCACACACCTTTAATCCCAGCACTCGTGAGGCTGAGGCAGGAGGATCCTATTGTGAGTACGAGGCAGCTTGGGCTACAAAGTGAGTTCAAAGCCAGCCTGAACTGTATAGCGCGACCCTGTCTCAAAAAATAGGATTGGGGATTTAGCTCAGTGGAGAAAGCACCTGCCTGGCAGGTGTGAGGTTGTGAGTTCAATCTCCGGTACCAAAAAAAAAAAAAAGGAATGCTTTTTTCCTCTAAGAAGAATATATTTTGATCTATATTTATCTATAACACACATAGTTTTGAGGGACCATATTTTCCTGTAAAAATAAAAACAACAGTTCAAAACCAAAAATTAACTTGTGCCTTTAGTTTTTGGATCATTCTATGATTTCTATGAATGGAGCAGTTGAATGAAATAGGATTTAAAATAATGGAAACCTGAAGATCAGCTTTTCTATGACTTGCTTTGTGATATAATTCAGACATACTAGTCTGAACTTCATTTTCTCAGTATAATTTTCACCATGGATAACATGTAACTGAGGACTCCATGCAAGAATTGGTCTCCTTTCAGGACAAGAATAAGATTTATTTAAGAACAGCAAGATGATGGTCAAAATAATCTTTCAGAAATCAGGAGATGACCTTGTCTGGAGAGAAAAATACTGTCCAGTGGCCACGTGTTCTGAAATAAGGGTCTTGCTCCTAATCTCACGTTTCTATCAGGGAAACTGTAAAAACATGATAAAATAGAAGCTATTACTCTAGTTCATGGAAAATTGATGGTCTTTTATTTAAATGTTGCTCTTTCTTCCCTGTCTGCTATTTGTTGTTGATTTTTTTACATGATCTAATTTTATGGCATTTCGACAGAATTTTGCACCTACAGCAAATCTTAATATAATTTATATTGCTGACCTGAAAGTTCAGAGACAACATTAGCAAATAATAAGCAATATCTGAGTGAAATTTTATTATTTATGAAAAAGGTATCCTATGATTTCTGACCAGGTTAGTCAATTGTGCTAAAAGTGTTCTCTCTAGTGCCCTACAGATTGTGTTTATTTTTCTTATCTGTTTCCTGTTCTTTTAGAAAATGTAAGTCTATACAGCATAACCATGATTTTTTCCATTTAAGTAAAGAATCCATTCCTTTTTCCCCTTCTGAGTGATTGTATAAGGTTTCTTCCAGTGCCACGAACCTAAGACTGTTTAATAAAGCTAAATCAAATGCAATTTTCCATGAATACTCATGTATGAGTTTGAATTTCCAGATGCATTTGTGGAAAAAAGAACTGACCATATGTGTTAGTAATCCTGTAGGGGGCACTTGTTCCTCATATAGTCATTTTGTAGAACATTTTTGGACCTATAGTGTTCTATTAAAAGTTGGTAGGTTAGGGATGGGTTGACAGTGAAAGATATGGATAGATGAATGGATGGATGGCCAGGTCAGTGGCCATTTATGTGTACCGGTAGTTTGGTCGTTTCCTGATTGGGCCAAAGCCCTTCACTATCTTCCTTCCAAGGCATCTGTGTGACAGACATCATCTGTCTTGCTCAGTACTTCCCGAAAAGCCTGTCTGGCACATATTTTTATGAATGACCTACTAGGGTTCTCTGGAATCATGCTGGAGTTTCAACCAATTTAAATCATCACTCATGAAGAGCCCTCTAGACTTTTGTTCTTTGCATGGATGCTGATTCTGATATTTCTTCCAAGAGCTGTGGCAGACTGACCAAATAACATGGCTTAATTCTTTGTTGTTGCTTATGCTTTGGTCCTGCAGGCAGTTTTGTGCATTTTGTTTTGTTTTGTTTTGTTTTGTTTTGTAATGAGTCAAAGTACCTGTTCCCAACTTGTATTTTGAAAATTACATAAGGACTAAGTAAGATTTTAGTATTAAATTTATTTAACTGATATGTTAAAAACATCAAAATTGTACACATAATGGGATATCATGTAATGATTTGATACATATGTGTCATGTAATGCTTAAATGAAGTTAAGCATATTTATGTCCTCAAGAACTTACCGTGTCTGTATGCTTAAAAACTTTCAAAATCCTTTCTTCTATTTTTTTAAAATGTACAGCACATTATTTTTTAAGTTTATTGGTACAGTTTAGATATACATAATCATCACATTCATCATAGGGAATTTGTACCTGTACATGATATATCTTATTCCTTTTTTTCACATTCGCCTCCCCTCTCTTCAACACCCCTTCCCCTCCTTATTCACAAAGTTTTGTTTCCATTTTACCGCTTTTTTCTCAATTTTTCTTTTCCCTTTCATTCCCTCCCCCCAAGTCCCCTTTCCCTTTGAACAATTAGTTCCTATTTCACAATATCAATTACATAGTTTGGTTCTTATTTATACTTTCAGTGTCTCACACCAGAGAGACAATGCAGTATTTCCACATGTGTTTTATTTATTTCGCTTAAGAATATGGTCTCAAGGTCCATCCATTTAGATATAAATGTCCCTGATACACATTTTCCTACCAGATTAGAACAAAGCATTTTGCCTCTTGTTTCTCTGCAAAATATTCCTAACTACTTGACATTCATGCTCCTCAAAGTTGTTGTCAATGAATATCCTAAAGAATTGCCAGAATCAGTCAAGATGTACGGGCTACTACATGCATTGACATACATTAATTATGGTTATTTTCTTTGAGAAACAGAACACCAAATAATCTTAGACCAAGAATAAGTAGCAAGGCATTAGACAAACAAACACAATATTAGAGATACTGTGTCTAAAAATTATCTCTAAATTCTGACCATCTATATGAGGATGTTGAAGAGTTTTCTTGGTATGGTTTTCTCAGTGTAAGATACATGCAAAATACACTCATCCAATGATGACTTTAAAAGATATGGAATGTTGTATAAGAATAAAAAACATAATCAGAATAGTTTGTCTGTTAAGTCTGAGAGGCCAAAGTCTATTTTACTGAAAAATAATTCATAATGCCTTTGCCATACAACCTTTCCTGAGAATTTCCTGAGAAGCAACAAATTAGAGAACTATGGTGAGATTCATTGTACCTACCCAGAAATAACAGGATGCTATGAATACTAGGCAAAAATCAATCATCTCAATTTAATAAAGTTGTTAGATATGAATCTTCGAAGTTTTCGACATGGCTTGAAGAAATGAGAAGGAATAAACCTAATATTTGATGAGGATGCTTACATTCAGTGGGCACTATAAAAAATATTTTTGAAAACGTGAACTCATTGCATGTTTAAAATATTCCTTGCAAAACATATTATATATTCCTATTTCACAGATAAGAAACTGAGTTCCAGAGAGGCTGAGACTTTCATAAGCTGATATAGCCAGGATGTGTACAGAATTTGTTCTTCTGCTTTTGTTGTTGTTGTTGTTGTTGCTGTTACTGGAGTTCAAACTCACAACCTCGTGCCTGCCAGGCAGGTGCTTACGCCACTGAGCTAAATCCCCAGCCCTAATTTTTGAGACAGGGTCTCAGTATGTTGTGCAGGCTGGCCATGAACTGACTTTGTAGCCCAGGCTGGTCTCAAACTCACAATGATCCTCCTGCCTCTTCTGGTTATTTTTTATATGTGCTAAAAGCTGTAAAGAAATACAGAGATGGACAAAACGCTTTCCCTTTTATCAAATAATTTACAAGTCAATGAGGTTAAAGCAAACAAGTGGCTACTCTTTTCTAAGGAGAGAGAGAAGAATATGGCAGATAAAGAAGCTTCTGTGTCCCGGGCAGAGTGGAAGATACATGATTCTTGTTTTATTATTTTTATATTATACATTTACATATAAATACATAGATTATACATTCAAAATATATGTTCTCCATATTATAAAATAAAGGAATTCGTATTTTTAAAAATATTACAAATAAGCAGACTGTACATGATTTATAGATATTGCACCTACTAGTAGAAAAATTCAAAATATATTTTGCATATAAGTCAGATATGAGATAATTTGGAAGAAAATAATTCTCACATCTGTGTATAACTGATGGGATCAATGTCAGAATAAGCCATGTGATAACTGATGAGCTAACTAACGCTTACTGGCAATTAAACACTTTATATTCCAACTAGTTTGAGGTAGTATATATTTGTAGCAGAAAATACCACAGGAAAAGATTATAAAATAATGGATAATGCAGTAGTATAATAATACTCCTCTTCAGAACTCAAGATATTTACCAGTCACCCTGTAAAATCACATTCCCTTTACCACATATCACAGGGCTTTAAATATAGTAGACATGTGAGTTTAATTCAAAACAACAGCCACTAGCTGACTACTTAACATGGTCTATATCATATATTAATTTTTAACCTCACATCTAACCTGGAAGATAGAGGAACTTTTCCCATTTTTCAAGTACAGAAATTATAGTTTAAAGAAATATAATATTCTGCCCAAGGTCACAAGACATGACAAATACAGGATTTGAGCCCTGATATGTTCCATTCCAAAGTATGCTTTCTTTCAGCCTTACAACCAACTAATGGCAGGTAGCACTCATGCCCACCAGGTGAGGTATGTTCTACTGTCATCTTCAATTTACAAAGCAAAAAACTGAGGCATGAAGAGATTCTCACTTGTCTGTAGTCACACACCTGACTTGGACCACAGGAGACTGTAAGTAGGAACATCTTGGGTCCTCATGCACAGATCTTGTGTCCTCAGATTTGAGTTGGTGGCAACCACTAGCAGAAGAGGACACCATCTCATATAGAAGCTTTTCCAGGATAAAATAAATGAGAAGCCTCACTAAAATGCACACCTATTCTCTGGAGTGACCCGAGTCGCACAAGAATCGTCCTTAACATTTAGCTCTCTAAGATCTCTTCAGAAATGACCCTGAATCAAGGCCGGCAGGTTTCTGAAGCTGTTGGCTTCAAGCAGGAACCTAAACTGGTAAATTTTTATGGTCTGCTGACCATTTCAGAAATTTAGAAATGTAATGGTCAGTTCATTAGAAAGAAACAACTTACTCTTGGGTGAGCCCCCTGCCGCAGGCCCAGAGAATGGGAAGCCATGCCCCCCAGTTAGCCCACTTCCGTGGGGTGGGGAAGACTCCATGCCCCACACCTCCATGAGACAGCTTGTAGTAGAGGAAGCCATGCTACCTGGTGAGCCAGTCGCAGCTGGCCTGGAGGAGAAAAAACCACAGCCGCTGGATGAGCCTGCTGCAGTGGGCCGGAGAAGAAGCCATGCCCCCGGGGTTCAACTGCCATCAGGGAAACATCCATGAGCAGCTGCCCCACACCTCTCTGCCACCCCAGCATCGAAGGCACCCAGGTGCCTAGCCCAATCCCCTGAACCACAGGACGGGCAACCAATGCAGGAAACACCCAGGACTCCGCAACCAGCTGATTCCGAAGAACACGGGAAAATGTCAAGAGGAAGGAGCAGGGTGCCATCTCAGACCTCCAACCCATCCTGAACAAGTCCAGAAGACATAGATACAAAATAAACTAGAAGTCACACACCTGAAATTTCTAAAATGGTAGCGACTGAAGTAAAGAGACAACTTAATACTGATATTGTTTAATTAATTTTGCATGCCTGTATCTCACCCAGAACAAGTCCAGAAGGTAGAGACATAGAGGAAATTAGAAGTCACAACCCTGAAATTTCTGGGATGATGGCAAATGAAGTAAAGAAACAAATTAGTGCTTGTGCTGTTTGAATGACTTTGCATGCCTGTGTATGGTGGTCTGAGCATCTATTTAAGAGGATAGCATCGTTCATTACAGTAACTTTGGTTGATTTTCTACTGTCTTGTTTTTGAAATCAATCATTTCCATTGTTTTGTTTTGTTTCATTTTATTGTTTTGCTTTATTCTCTTTAAAATCAAAAACAATTTAAAAACAAAGATCTCTTAAGAATGAAAAGAATCTCCCTACATGACCTGAAATACCAAAATCCACAATCATATACACTTAACAGTTAGGAGTTCAGTGTCCCATTAAAGTGTGATAAAATAAGGAACCCCCAAAGCTTTCTCCATCCTAACTTTGTCTTACAACAGGATTCTGATACCAAAATTTATTGTTAAAAGCATCCTTAATAGAAATATTACTGTATATATTTTCACCAGGAGGAAGAATGTCAGGGAAATTTGTCATGATAGGTATTTACCATAAGTTTGACATGCATTATTGTCAGATCATTCCACTCTCACTCCATAATTTTTCTATGCAATTTATTTATGTGCATATTTAAATGGTGTGCCACTTAATTGAAATTGTAGTGTGCTCATGCCAGATTTGACACTGACTGGCAGTTGCTGTTAAGGAATTGTTGGAACATATGAACAGGTCATTTTCCAAATAGTACAGATGCAGATATATTCATCCAGTAGACTATTTCAGGAAATCAAATAGCTCATGGTGCCAAGACAAGAGCCTCATTCATTTCAAATAGGATTACATCTTATTCACCTCTATAGACCACATCAGAACCATGTATGACATAACAAGTAGTCTACCATTAGCTTCCTTATCTTCTCACATGAAGACTCTGCCTACAAATACAAGGGTCTTGGAAATAACTTTTAGAACCATTCAGTCTTCAGAAAGCTTTTTAAATGTAGAAGTATACAGCTGACTGTGTGGCAATGCAAGCCTGTAATCCCAGCATTCTGGGAGGCTGACGCAGGAGGATTGCAAGATTGAGCTCAGCCTGGGCAACTTAGTGATAAGATACAGACCCTATTTTGAAACTTAAAAAGAGAGAGGGAGAGAGAGAGAGAGAGAGAGAGAGATGGAGAGAACTGGTGATGTAACTTACTGCAAAGGTCATAGGTTCAATCTTCTGTACTGAAATAATGATGGTGGTGCTGGTGGTGGTGGTGGAGATGTAGTAATGAAGTATTATATTGTATATTAAAAATAGGTCAGGGGCTCAGTGGTAGAGCACTTGCCTGGTGTGCATGAGACCCTGGATTCGATTTTCAGCCCCTCAAAAAAATAAATACACCACTCAGCGTTCAATTCTGTTCTGTTTATTTTTCATCCAAACACTGATTAGTAGAAGAGCATGCTGTGGAAACAGGATGCAGGGCCAAAGTATGATAGAGATCATTCTTGATAGGGCAACAGCCCAAGCAACTCCAAGGGACAATGAAATAGCAAATAGCCTCAGATATTTTTAATACAGGCTAAAATTGTATAAAGGAAAACATACAATTTATCTTCCTTTGCCTCTGTATCTCCTGCTCTGCATATCTACTCTAGATCTGGGACATAACAACTTCTTGTGCCTCAATTTTCTCATCTGTAAAATAAAGTAATAGTAATACCCTTCTGTTTGATTGTTGGGTGGATTTAATGAGGGAAAATACTAAGAATGGACACATCAAATACCTTGCATGTAAGCATCTCTATGCCTTAGTTAACATTATGATCACTGTTTCATTATTATTCTGTAAGTTATATCTTATACGAGCAAGTTATACCTCACAACTTGCCTTATAGTAACTTTTAATACATATAATTAACATTTTGGATACTTCTGTGAATGTTAAAAATTATAAACATAATAAAATAAGACTTAATGCATACCTAAATGATACTTTGGTGGCAGTATTCATGAGAATTATAAAATAGAGCCCCCATTGAAATGTTCTTTACTTTACTATAATCTAGGTTACGTGGTCCTGCGTTATGCAAAGAAAATTCAATTGTAAATTAAATGCACCTATAATACAAAATGCTTTGCTACAGGAATACTTTGCTCTCTTCACAGTGTTTTCCCTGTTAACTTTTTAAACTTTTTTTATTTCATTTTAAAGATAGTAAAATCCAACACAAGATAACAGAACAATCAAAACAAAGCAGTAGAACTGGCATAGAACTTCAAAGACAGATACTGTGAAAACAATAGGTACTATATTATATCTCGTTACTTTCAGAATAGTTGACCATTCCATCAGGCATAGCAAAAACAAACCAAAAACAAAACACAATAAAACCAATAAAAACAGGATATGAAATGAGGAAAAAAAAATAATGAAAATTAAACAAAATTAAGCGAAACAATGAGAACAATATTGGGACTCGAAGACAAGACAGAGGACAATCCCTCATATTTGCCACACTGTATAATGTCATCTACCCAAGAAATGCTCAGACTGTGGGCACCAGGCCTGCAAAATAACCTAACAATACAAGCATTTAGTTGCTTTATGTATCTTAGTTGCTATGAACTTACCAGGTCCTCTGAGCAAACAGGTTGCTTACAGTGGGGCGGGGGGGGGAAAGGTCCTTGATTTGTAGCCCGCGTGCCGGTAGGCCTATGGGACACACATCTCTTTCTCTTCCTGGAGTTTGCGCAGTCGTGCAAACTCACCAGGGAGGCAGGCGGGGTTTCTTCTGGTTGCTGCCTCTTGGCCCAACATGGAGGGTTCTCAAAAGGCACATCATTCTTTCCCTGGGGTCCGCGGGGTCGCACACACTCACCAGGGAGGCAGGCAGGGTTTCTTCTGGTTGCTGCCTCTCGGCCCAACATGGAGGGTTCTCAAAAGGCACATGGTTCTCTCCCTGGGGTCCAGGCGGCCCTGTTAACTTTTATTTGATTAGAAAGCAAATAGGTAAAAATCACCATATTGAGACTGTTCGGATACAAAAAAAGAATTAACATTTGTTGACTACTTTCTAAGTACCAGAGAGTTTACTGTTGCTTTGTGTGGTCATTATTTCACTTAATTTTTATACCTCCCCCCCATTTCTCTGAGGGTTCTATATTTCATAGGATGTGAGTCAGAATTGAGAACCTAAGTCAATCTGCCTCTCAGGCCTTTTCACTGTACACAGTATTTGAGTAACTACATCTGATTACTCGTATATAGTTCTTGACCACGTATTCCCTCAGATTATCTGAGAATCATCTTCAGGATATGACATCACCACCTTATGACAAATGCTAACGAAATCTTCTTACTTGATGATTCTAATTAGAAGGATGTTTCTGCGTAATTTCAGGGAATCCTGGCAACACTTCCATGGAGGAGGGGCTTTTGGGTAACAGCTGTAGAAAAATCTCCATAAACATTTCATTTGATAGTCTCATGTTTTACATTAATGCAACTGTTTGGCACACCCCAGGGATGTGAAATGTGCTATAAGAAATGTGGTGAGCTGCCAATCACTGCCCTGTAGGGGGATTTATGAAATGGAGTCCTGCAAATGTTGTTTGTTTCTTTTCATTCCAAACTGCATGAATTATTTCAACTAAATGGTAGGGCTGGGGGAGTCGGGGTGCAGGGAACCGAGATAGAGCTCTGCACCCCCATTCATGCTGAATAAGTAGCCGGAGTGACAGGCTGCTTATTATTGCTAAAGTCAGACTTTTTGTTTTGAGATATTGGTTTTATATGGCTCCTGCTTTTTTTTTTTAATTATTCCAATCCTTATTATCATCCCTCTTAAGTGAAAGCCAGGCTAAACCCTTTGAACTCTTCTTTCTATTTCTATGTAACAGGCTACTTGTGAAGTGCAAGATGTTTTCTTCTGCTTGGGTTTTCCTTCCAAGACAAAAGAAAAAAGAGAGGCACTCTGGGGAGGTGGAAGGATCCGGGCCGATTAGGAAAGCAACATGATTTCATGGGGAAAGCTTGGCCTTTTTAAAGGCCTGGGTTTGGGTTGTGCTGCTCCTGCTTTCTAGCTGTGCAACTTGAGCAAGATTACTTTAGGTCTGAGACTTGATTTGCTCGTCTCTGATGGGGGGAAATCGTGTTTGAAGAGTCAATGAATGGTATTTCTGGAACGCCTTGTACATAGTAAATACAATAGTCACTAAACTAGTTATGGTTGTTTCACCATTGGTGAGATAATAAAACAACACAGCACTGTGTTCCAAACACATGCTATATGATGACTGAGACATTTTACATCATCAGTTGCCATTTACTCAATGACCATCGTTCTGCTCTGCATACCCAGACCAACTCAGTTGCGTTCCTTCTGTACTCAGGGGCTGAGTGGAGCACTTGAACTGCAGGCCCTCGCTGTAGGTGACCTCGCTAATCACCGCATCCTCCTTGTAAATATGACATCATAAGAATCACCGATTTTGAGATATGCAAAGTAACACACAGTGTAAATATATGGTTCAAAGAATTTATCTTCAGCAGACATTTTAACATCAAGGTCTTGGGACCCGGTTGGACACCCACCACCTGCCGGAGTTTCATTGCCATACACTCTTGCTGCCCTAAACTCTTACTGCAGTGCTCAATAGAGCTGTTGCCTGGACTGCTGCTCTGTGGTGCTGCCCTTGTTTGTGCTGGAGGCCGGAGTTTGGTCGTGCGTTTCATCATCAGCTGCAAAGTACAAAACCAAAAGGCTGCACTACCTGAAGTTAATGTTGAAGCTATCTTTTGCTTTTTTTAATTAGGCAAAGTAGAATACTGCTTATGATTTTCCTGCAATTCTAGTTCATTCTTTGATTTGATGGAAGATGTTTTAATCTGTGATGAATAAATTTTATCTTCAATGGAAGGATATGTACCTTTAGTATTGCAGGCAAAGTGAACTTTTCTACTTATTTTTCTGCTTTCATAAAAAAGTATATTGTTTGGGGTAGGGTTTACCAAACCAGTTAAAATTCAGATTTCATTGTCGTCCATTAAAACACTAAATGATATAGCAGAAGTTGGCATGAACTTTTCAGTAGCATCTATGATGTCATAACACACACACACACACACACACACACACAAAAGATGTATCAAATATAAAAACTCAAAACTTCTGTCAGTCACCTCAACTTTTTAGTTTATGGAGCTCTATACTTCTATATATTCAACTCTAACTAGATCTCTGTTTTCCAAAGTAATAAATTAGATTATATTAGTGATATGCAAGGAAAAAATAATTCAATACTTTCACAATACTTAGTTAGAATGTAAAATTATGATCCAAAGTTTTCTCTTTAAATAAAATTATTTCTATGTTGGGAATAATTGAGATATTAAGAAAACAGTAGGAATTAATATGAGAATGTCAATAAATATTAAATGATTTTATTTTCAAGCGATTGAAATTCAGAAAATACTGGTTTAAATGACTAACTAAACATATTGCCACATGTTAACATAGTTTGATAAAAGACTAATTTTTTTTTGGATGACCTCACAATGTTTGAGCATTCAAGGCCCACTGCTTCAAGAACCTATGCTGCATTGTTCAACAATGATAGAACCTTGCCACACTAAACTAGCAGGAGAGTCTTGGTATACATTTCCCGCTATTGTCCATACTGCAAAATAAATCTCAGATGAAGCAAAGATCAAAGGGGAAAAAGTAAACTGTAAAACTACTTGAAAACACCCCTGGAGACTTATCTTCACTTGCTTGCTTTACAATCTTAGAGTAGGGAAGAAGCCTGACATAAATTTCAGAAGACCTACAGAAGCCATCTGTTTAACTGAAGACAAATTTAAAATTCGTGCACAGTAAAAATCTGTAAGACTTGGAGTGTAGCTCAATGGTAGAGTGGGGTGTAGCTCAGTGTGTAGCAGGCACAAGGCTGTGGGTTCAAGTCCCAGTTCCACAAAAAGATAAAATGAAAGGGAGAAATAATAAAGAAATAACATTTAAAAACAGAAGTTATTTGCAGCACATGTAACAGACAAAAGCCATTTTCTTCTATAGCATATCAAATGTTTCTCAATGTAGACAAAGAAAATTCAACTGAGGAATAGTTAAATAGCAAAGGTCATGAACAAAGGTCAGAGATTAGGAAATAAATGACTTAGAACATATAAAAATGTGTTCAAACTCTCTCATAGTAAAAAAAAAAGAAAATCACAAAGATATCCTTTTCTTTGTGTGTGTTGTGTGTTGGTGGGTGGGGGTACTAGAGTTGGAACCCAGGACCTTGTACATGCTAGGCAACCTCTCTACTACTGAGAGAGCTGTATCCCTGGTGGAGATAGTCTCTTTCAACCTGCTTAGCAAATATCAAAAGTTTGATAAATACATTGTGTGTTGATGAGTACATGAATGAAGGGGAAGATAGAAAGAAAATAGTGTTTTGCTCTTTATAAATCTTTTTTTTTTTTTTTTTTTTTTTTTTTTTTTTGCGGCACCAGGGATCAAACTCACAGCCTCACGCCTGCCAGACAGGCGCTTAAGCCACTGAGCCAAACTCCCAGCCCTAGTTTTTTGAGGCAGGGTCGCACTATGTAGCTCAGGCCAGCCTTGCACTCATGTTGTAGCCCAAGTCGGCCTCGAACTCACAATGCTCCTCCTACCTCAGCCTCCTGAGTGCTGGGATTAAAGACGTGAGCTACCACGCCCTGCTCTTTTTATAAATTTTAGTCTTTTGTAACCAGATGTGGTAATATGCCTGTAATCCCAGAACTCTGGGAGGCTGAGGCAGGAGGATTGCAAATTTGAGTCTAGCAGGGACAACTTAGAGACTTAGTCTCTAAGTCTCGAAAGAAAGAAAGAAAGAAAGGAAGAAAGAAAGAAAGAAAGAAAGAAAGAAAGAAAGAAAGAAAGAAAGATAGGAAAAGAAAAGAAAAGAAAAGAAAGAAAGAGAAAAGAAAAGAAGAAAGAAAGAGAAAAAGAGGGAGGTAACTCGGTACAAAGGTTTTAAATTCAGTACCATGAAAAAATTTTTAAATTAACCCTTTTAAGTTCAAAAATAAAATGTGAGCTTATTGATATCTCTCGAAGGTTCCTTGAAGTTGTTTAGTCTGTGTTCTATCAAGAATCTTCTTGTGTAGTCTGGAATTGCATCCCATTACCACAGGCTGCGCTTTTCTATTAACAAATATTTGAGGGGAGGAGGGATTGAAGGGAGGGTAGAGGAATGCGGGGGGCGGCGGGGGGAGTGTGAGTTTGGGTGTGGTGGTGCTCGCCTGTAATCCCAGTATTAGGCATCAGTTGAGGCAGGAGGATCACTGCCAGTGTGAGGCCAGCCTGGACTACATAGTCAAACCCTGTCTCAAAAAGAAAAATAATTTCGAGTAAAAATACAGAAAACAGAATCAAATTGTGGAATACTTTATATACATAACCCTAATACCTACTTTTTAAAAGAATTCAGTGAATTGGATACATCTGAAGAGTGTTTCCAAGGCTGTCAAGTTTGCAGGTGGACTGTTTGAGCAGATGAGGATGATTCGCAATAGTGTCTGTTTGCACAAGTGTGTGTTAAACTTGAGTCCTGATGCCCATGCCGGTGCCAGCGTGGCTAAAACAAGGGACCCAGAGAAAGACTGGTAGGTATTAAGTTCTGACACATAACAGAAGCCAGGTTTTTTAAGTCTTACAGTCCAGGTAAAATAATTTGAAATTTAAATGTGACTTGAAGCCACTAGAGGCTTCTTTATTTATTTTATTGCTTCATTTTTGGTGGTACTGGGAATTGAACCTAGGTCCTCCACACTGAGTTACAACCCATAGATGACACCCTCTCATTTTGTCCTCTCATGATATAAAAGGGCAAGGCACCTTTCTGAGGGCCTCTTTTATCAGGGCATCCATCCTGGTCACAAAGGTAGAACTCTACTCACCTCCCAGAGGCTCTGCCTGTAATACCATCATGCTGACTTCAATTTATGAATTTAGAGAAGAAACAAACCTACAACCCATAGCACCTGGTAGGCACACTTAAGGGGAGAAGTCTACGGGAGCCACTTTTTGTCTATCCATGGTGTTTCATAGTCTTTATGACACAGGGTATTTTGTTATTATAGCACTTACTGTTCTAATTTTACATTGTGAAAGTAATTTATGCTTTTATTATTGGAGACAATTTAGAAAACTTAGGAAAAATTTACTTTAAAAAATATACCAATAAGGGCCAGGAGTTTGGCTCAGTGGCTTGAGCGCCTATTTGGCAGGTGCGAAGTTCTGAATTTGATCCCCGGTGCCGCAAAAAAAAAAAAAATATATATACCAATAAATCTAACCCAAGGGTCATCATATTATAGCAAACAGGCTTACCATCTGTTGTTTTGTAAAGAAAAATGTTTAACCCATTTTTTTACTATTATCTCTGGCTGTTTACCACAAGGGCAAAGGTGAGTGGTTCAACAGAGGCTATGTGGTCCACAAGGCCTAAAGTATTAATTGCCTGACCGTTTACAGGGAAAGTTTGTTAGCCCCTCTTCTAACCTTTTGAAATCACTAGTTAATTTATTTATATACTTTTAGAAAGGTATGTTCTAGATATATTTTAAATAGTCATGGTCATACTATAGCTACTCACATATTCTGCCAATTTCATTTGCTATATATATACCATCAGCATTTTGCATATAATTAACATTCATTATGAAAGATAGCCAAAGTCCAGCATTTTAACTGTACTATAATATTCCTTCTTATAAAAGTATTACTTAAATAATTCTTTACTTATACCTTATTTTCTAACATTTAAATTTTCCAAATTTTTATCATAGATAGTATAATGGTACTTTGTATATGATTGTTTTCATTTTAATCATTCTCCTATCCTAGATTCCTTAAAGTGAAATTACTAGAATCAAAAGATATTAATATTTTTAAGCCCCCTGACAAATATACTACAGTTCTAAAACACTGATTCCCCAGAACTCTGGGCTTCTACATATTGCATAACATCACTTAGGTAAACAGTGGAGATTGCTTTAGGCCGTTTTGAGAAAATTACTATTTTTTCCATATTTTAAATGCAAATGAGCATCAGTATAAAAACAACTAACCTTTATTTTTGGATAGTGTATTGTTCTAAGTGATTTACATATATTAACTCACTTAATCCTCACAACAATCCTTCGGGATAGTTCTGTTATCCCTAATTTAGCAGTGCGCAAGGATTAAAATCTAGACAGTCTGACTCCAAAGTTCTCGCGTTTCACCCCAGGAAAGACTGTCAAGGATCCCTACGTGGGGCTCCCCCTTTTCGTGTTCACTCTGTGATTCCACTGCTCTTGGGGATTTTGTCTTGTGTTAAATTGCCAGCAAGTATGTTTTGACTCTTAAGGTCTTGTGACTTCACATTTTGGAAATCCTTTATTTCAAGGATGGCGCCCTGTTAGCAGAAGAGAGGTTCAGTTCACAGTAGATACTTCTCTCCCATGATCTTGGGTTTTCTCTGTGTTCGTTTCCCCCGCTGCTCATCTTACTCAGTGATTTGTCTTAAAGCTGTACCTACCACGCTGTCAGTGGCAAACGTGTTCTGACGCTCTTCCTCATCGTCACTACTGCCATGAACGTAGAGGCAGGCAGCAGCAGTTTCCAGAAGCTCAAGGAAAACTTTATCTCCTATTTTAAACAGGATAAATGCAAAAACAACTTGAGTTTGATATTATAATTGCTTCTTTTGGGTTTCTAACTAATTTTAAAACAAATTTACACCACTTTATGGTGGAGTGAAACTGCTAGGATAATGTTCACAAAGACTTCTCCAATTATTTTTCCACTGAGAAAGCCCCACTTTTTAATTGTTTTAATTAATAAACTTATGAAAATTAATTAAATTTGGCATTAGGCTTTCAAAATTACATATCACTGATTACTGAACATAAAATCTTAATCAAAATATTTTTAAAAGCTAACATCCAACTTGTTTTAATTATCTAAAACCCTTGCTCAAAGGGGGAAATAATGAAAATAATAAGGAAAGTAAAAGGAAGAGAGCTTTTCAAGAAATCTGCAGGATCTTCTAAATGGACATTCTGGGACCTGAGGAGTAGCCCCCGGTTATACACTTATCTAGTATGCATTAGGTCCTGGGTTCCATCCTCAATATCAGCAAATAGTCTTTCAAAAGAATAATGATGAAGCCAGTTTCTTGTCTATCCTACTGAGGAAAGGAGTTTGTTTTTATAGAAGTGTTAACCTTGATAAGCTGAAAGCAATTCAGGAGCAGTGAGCCTCTGGGAATTTTGCATGGGGACTGAATATGGGCACTTCCAAAGGACGAGTTCAAGAGAAGAAAGAAAGAAAGAAAGAAAGAAAGAAAGAAAGAAAGAAAGAAAGAAAGAAAGAAAGAAAGAAAGAAAGAAAGAGAAAGAAAGAGAGAAGCACAAGGTTTGGCTGAAAACAAGACGCTGGCATTTCTGCTAAGTGAGAGGCACTGGGTCAGGAGCCTTCACATAGTCTACCTTATCTTTTTTGGAAAATAACCACCTAGATATGGACTATAACCAACATCGGATTTAAGGGGGTTATCTGAACTGGCCAAGCTCCCTTGCACTTTCATGTCCATGCCATGGTATACCTTCTGGGTCATCTCTCCCTGTCAAGGTCCAATCCAAATTCCACCCTGCTATGGTCAGTTCGAGGAGGGAGTCAGTTATCTACACTGAGTCTTGAACTAGGAGCAGATAGTAATAACAATAATTAACTGAACAGTAGAGTTTATTGTACACCGATTTAAGAGTTTCTGTTCCATTCTCATTTTACACTAGACAACAGAAAGAGGCAGCTACTGTTATCACTCATGTCTATATATGAGAAAATGAAATCACTCAGGATTTAATATCGGAGTGATGCAATTAGAAAGTGGTGGAGTTTTTATTCAGACCAGAACTCAAGACTTAATCTCTACCCATTCACACATAGATGTGCATACATGTGGTCACACAAGTACACACTACGAGTATGGTCACAAAAGTAGGTAAGAATGTAGAAGTGTACAGCTTCTTAGAGTAAAAACAAAGGCTAGCAGACAGGGTGAAGAAAGGAAAATGCTGTTTAAAAAAAGATATTGAGACTACTGTGATCTAATAAGACCAGAATTTTTTAAAATTTTATTTTAAATAAAATAAAACCAAACAGAATAAAGCCAATCAAAATAAAACAGTGAAAGCGATACAGGACTTCAGAACAGGATAATAGTAAATCAACAGTGGCTGCTATAATGCATCTTGTTATCTTCAAAATTCTGCTCATACCATCGGACATAATAAAATCAAATGAAACGGAACAGAATAGAACCAATCAGCAGAGAACATTGAAGAAAACAAAACAATAAAACAGAACAAAACAAAACTGTCAGAACAATATTGGATTTCAAAAACAAGACAGAAGGAAATCCCCCAGAGTTGCTATACTGCATATTGTTATCCTCTAAATAGATGCTCAGACTACCAGTATTAAGCCTGCAAAGTCAATCAAACAATACAAGCATTAAATTGTTTTGGTATCTCAGTTGCTATCAACTCAGCCTATGTTCCTGTGAGTCAGTTGGTTGTTTATTGGGGGGTAGGGTGGGGGTGGGGGTGAGTTCTTGTCTCCCAGCCCGCACACCGGCTGGCTCATAGGAGGGATGAACTGGCTTCTTGTTTCTCCTCCCAGGCCCTGCATGGCTGCTGCTGGCTTACAGGGTAGGACCACATTTTTAACTTTTCCCTGAGTCTCAATATTGTTATTGTTCCTCTCTAGCATTTCTTCTGCCAATATAAACTTTATTAAATTGAGCTTTTTCAGCTGGTAAAAATTTATCTCAGAGATATGGAAGCTGGCATAACATCCAGATGAGAAAGATTCCGCCAAGTGTGGCGACTGCTTATTTGGAATATTCATATCAACACCCTTGTTGGGAGAGGGTCAGGACATTTCAACTATAAAACAGTGAACTATGAAATTATATTAGCCAGTACATTAACACATAGAGAGCAATGAATAAATGTTTAGAAACTAAATGTGTGAGAAGTTACTGAGCAGTCTTTTATTTAAATACTATACCTTAATGCAAATTTTGATCTGCATAAAGTGCACGAAACCTGTTTTGAAAAAAAAAAAAAACAGCGCTTTCTTAAGATCAGTGTTTGTGTATGCAAATTAGATGAGTCCCCAAACATACTTTCAGAAAAAACTTTTGCGAAAGTCCCTCATCCTGTTATTTTTCCTATCATTGCTTTTGTCTTTGTCTTTGTATGTGTATGTGTGTGTGTTTGTGTGTTCTTGTTTGTGGAGACCAAACCCAGGACCTTAAACACACTAGGCAAATGCTCTATCACGGATCTCCATTCCCAAACTTCTTTCATTAATTTTGTGCCAGGAATGCCAAATCTTTCCACAGTCTTCCTACCTGATTTAATACCTCAAAGCAATCTAAGCACTTTCTACTGTCATACATGTGTGCTATGTATTTTATTTGTAACACATCTTTTCTTCATGCAAAATAGAGGAACTTACACTGTTTATACTTTGATCCAGGGGGTTGGAAGTGTCCATATTGTGTCAGCCTTATGCATATTCTTCAAATATCATGAAGGAATATTTTTTGATTTTTCTCTGGATAAGATAATAGTGTCCACTATCATATTCCTTCTGTTTATCTCGTGACTTCATCTACTTCTCTCTTGTGCAATGTGTATCACTACCAACTTGAATGCAGTAATAGATTTTGATCAATTATATATCAGGTGTGATCAAAATACACAGTAAACTGGACATGGTGGCACATACCTGTGATCCCAGCACTTTCAAGGCTGAGGCAGGAGGATTCCTGTGCGTTTAAGAAGAGCCTGGGTTACATAATGAGATCAAGCCTAGTCTGAACTACATGATGAGACTCTGTCTCAAAAAACAAAAACCAAACAAACAAAAATACACAGTAAATGTTTTAGTTTTTTAAAATTGTTACAGTGAAAGACACATTGCCATGAATCACCCTCAAAATATTCCCCCTTACTTTAAGCAAACTGATTCCATCGTTCTTGCCACTTTTGGAAGCAGTTCTAGAAATCCTCTTTTATGAATGTGTTTGTGCAGTGTAATCAAATATACAGTGAATCCTGCCACTGAGAACCAATAGGAAGGCAGTCTCATAAAAGCATCATGGTGTGTCCTTGATCACCTTATCACCAGATCTGGCTCTATGCGAATTTTGTTTCTTCCCTAAAGTCAAAGACCTTGGAAAGTAAACATTTTGAATTGATTCAGGATATTAAGACAGCAAGAACAGTGCAATCAAAGATGATCATGGAAAAGGACTTTCAGAACTGCTTCAGAAATTAGCAAGAATGATGAGATACGTGTGCATGAAATAAGTGGGGAGTATTTTGAGAGGAATTAATGGCAATGAGTATTTCATTGTAATAATTATTTTGATTTAAACATTCATCATATTTTTATTATAAATGTATTTTCATGATCAGATTTATAATTCAATTTTTATCATGTGTGGCAGTGCACACCTGTAATCTCAGCACTCAGGAGGCTGAGGCAGGAGGATCACCCAGTGTTTGAGACCAGCCTTGGGTACAATGTGAGTTCAGGACCAACCTGAACTACACAGCAAGACCCTATCTCAGACAAACAAACAAGCAAACAAAACAATATAATTTAATTTGTAGTCCTTAAAACACTTCTAGAATACCATACATTCCACAGTACACTATATAAGAACCATAGCTTTAAGACATTGATAGTCATGAAACATAATCAAAGCTATGTTTTAGAATAACCTCTCCTGTCATGTGATGGAGGACAGCTAAAGAGAGGAAAATTAGAAACTGAGAGATTGGCTAGATGAGAGACGATGGCGAATTAAATTAGAATCTAACTTAGGAAAGAAAATGCAGTAGTTGAGAAGTTAAATTGATTTTTAGGATGAACCATTGCTAATAACCAGGCTTGATGAATAAGGAGAGATCATTAATGGCTTCTCCTCTGGGAGACCAGAGTACTAACAGAGAAGCTGCTGTGCGTAGAGGAAGACATGGCAGCCTGTCTGGGCTGGTTTGCTGTGCAGCAGATGACGAGTTTGATTTCACTCATAGGGAAGGTGAGGTGCTCAGTATCCAAGGAGCAGTTAAACACATATAGAACCTAAGAGAAAGACCAGGACTGGTTTTGAATTTGAATTCCAAATTGATAAAGCCTTAGGAGGGGCAGCCAAGGAGAAAATGGAGAAGAGAGGAAGCTAAGGACAAATCCTGGGGACCATGACCTACTATAGGGCATGTAGATTAGAGCCACCCAGAAAGCCAAGGAAGCTAAGTCAGGCAGAAGAGAGCTAACAGGACAGGAATGTCCACGAGGGAGACTTGGAAGGAAGAAGAGGTGAGCCATACTAGGTCACAAAGCAACACACATTTTTTTTTCATCCTAGGTGTTTTCTTTTGCTAATTCCTGTGCCTGTCTACCTACTTCCATCCCATACCCAAAAGGAATTTTAATCCATGGCAAATGATTTTGTTCCTACTTCACAAAGAAGTTTAATGCTGTAAGGTGAGACCTAGTTCGTACTCCATCATCTTTCCCTTCACTAATCATTCACCTGTATGAATGAATCCTTCCAGCTTCCCCTTCTTTTCCACACCTAAGGGGGTCCTGAGGCCTTGCATTTCCTCTGGGCTCCTGACATTGATCTCATGGTAGCACCTCTTTCTCCTTCTTTAACAAATGCCTTTGTTTGTTTGTTTGTTTGTTTGTTTTGTTGTTGTTATTATTTTGGTACTAGGATTTGAACTCACAACCTCACACTTGTCAGGCAGGTGCTTATGCCACTGAACTAAATCCCCAGCCCTCAAATGCCATGTCTTAAAGGATTCTTAACATATGTAGTTTTTCCCTCCTTTACTGCTCTCCCTTCTGCTTTCCCAGCAAATCTTTGGAAGACTCTGTGCCTTCTGACTCTCATCCCTTTCCTCCCATTCTTCTTGGAATCCCTGCAGTCTGGCTTTCCAGCCACCCCTTGATTAAATTCCTCCATCAAAGGTTATTAATGACTTCCATCTGGCCAATGTGTTTTTCCATTTCTCAAGTCAACCCAATGAACTTCAGGCCTCCTTCAAAACTGCAGATCAGGGCTCTGGTCTATTGCATCCTCCAGATTCTTTCCTGTCTCTCTGCAGCTGTCTATCCATTTTATGATGTGTCTTCCCTTGATCCAACTGTAGGATTTCCTTCATTGTTGACCTTAGGCTTATTTTCTCACTGTACATGCCACAGACCTTCAGGGAATTCACCCACTCTGCCCTTCCCCTTACAATGTCTCTCATCTCCTGTCTTCACAGGATGATTACCCCACTGCTCCTATCCCTCTCAAGCCACCTATAAGTTCATACAATGGTTCATTCACAAGGAATAGCTTGTCTTTGAGAGCAAATCAGGTGCAGGGCCATTGCCAGTGAGTGTTACTCAGAGTTCTGCAGGTCTCTAACAGCTTAGAACAGCAGCATGGATTGGAATTTATCAGGGGAATAGGTAAAGCACAAGTTCCCTGGGTTCACCCCCAGAGGTTTCTGACTCAGTACGTCTAGGGGAGACCCCAGAATTTGTATTTCTAACAAGTTTATAAGTAATGCTGTTGCTGTTGGCTCACGGACAGTGTCTTGAGTTTTACTCATTTAGAAAACAGTTCTGAAATGCAACTGTGCATCGGAATCACTAAGATAGTTTTCTTTTTTTAATTACTACTACTTAAGACCCACTACAGGCCTATTAAATTGGGATATTTGGTGGTTAGTTTTAGTATGGAATCATATTTAAAATCCATATATTTAGAAGTAGAAGGAAAAAACATCTCTCCTCCAAGAAAGCAGGAGCTTCAAGCAGGAATTTACCGCTGGTTTCCTCAAAGGTCCATGAATTCCATAAAATAATATGCAAAAAAGTCCTGTGTAAATGAGAGAAAGCCCATAGCTTCCAACATACCATCCAAATGACCCATGGATGCCCTTCCCAAACTAAAAATCTGTGAAGAAGCTGATGATCAAGCAGACCTGGCTTGTCCACACAATTTCTACCTCATCTGTGTTTCAAAATTCCTTTGTTGACAATTGAGGCATCAGTAGAAAATATCTGCTTTACCTTATGTAACTTCAAAGTCTAAAATATTTTTTTGTGTATTCGCTCAAGTTAGTAAGCATTTTTTCTCAAAATGTAAGTGCAGAAGGAGAATCTGACACCTATCTGTCATTCACACATTTGTGAAAATTATTTCAACTGGTTGCTGGGCATGGTGGCACATGCCTGTGATGCGAGCACTCAAGGAGGCTGAAGCAGGAGGACTGCCAGGAGTTCAAAGTCAGCCTTGTCTACATAGTGAGTTCAAGGCCAACCTAAACTACATAGCAAGACCCTGTCTGAAAAAACAAAACAAAACAAAAATCATTTCAACTAGGTTGATTTTATACTCCTCCATATCCTAAAGTAACAGCTATTGTGAATGGACAGAGAGGGGAATATGAACTTTGGTCTAACTGGAGATCGACAGAGAACTTTAAAAAATAAACCGGTATACTAAAAACCTAGATTGAGTAGGGCATCTGAGTTAATAAGATATGTGTGAAGAAAGAGAAATTAGAATACAAAATGATAATAATTTTTAACTCTGGTACCCCAGAGTGGCTGTGTAATGCAAAAACAGAAAACATACTTCCTTCTTTTCCTCCTGTATTTATGGTACGCAGACTCCCCGGAACCATTAGCTGAGGGTTAGTAATCTGTTCTGTACTACGGGTCAGTTCTGAGTAAGAAACAGGAGTCTCAGAACCAGACAGACTGGGTTCCATTTACTGGCCAGATGACCTTTCTTTATTCAGCAGCTTGGTTACCCTGTAGAAGTCCAGGATTCCTGTCTGTCAAATGGCAGTGATAATACCTTCATGAGGACAGAACTAAAGGAAATAGTGCATATCAAGTATTTACAACAACCCTTCAAACTACCAAGGATTCAAGAAATGACCATGTTAGTTACAAATCAAACAGGCATTTTTTGGACTGACCTAAAGATGCAACTATGTTTGCCAATCACTTGAAACATTTCTATGTTTCAAATGATTGGCTTTGAGATAGTCTTCATTATGCAAACATTTAAATACTTGCTTTCAAAATTCAATTTACTTTTTAAAGGAACTGTTGATCTTTCCAACCACCTACACTTTTTATTTAGCTATTTGACTGCCACCTTAATCTCACAACTAGTATAAATGCCTCCCTGAAATAAGAATTCCTTAGGAGCAAGAACTATACCTTTAGTAAGTAAGTATTTATTGAGCATCTGTATACCCACAATTGCACATAGAGGATACATACAACACGGTTCCTCCCTTCATAAGATTTAACATTCTTCTGTGGAAAATGATGCACAAGTATAATCCAAGATAGCTTCTAGTGGAAAAAGAGATTCGTTTTGTCTCAATTGATAAACTCTTAGTAAAGGAGGTGACAGTTAAACTGAACCAAATCTGCCTCTATGTCAATAATAGACAAAA
>RJWM01013674.1:42713-52734 GCA_004363535.1 Dasyprocta punctata
AAACATCTAGATGAATGAGCAAATAAGTCCCATAATAAAGCAAAGGCAGCAAAATTAATTTCATAAAAAATTATTTTGTAAATCAAACTGACATTTGCCAGTAAGTGCAATTTTACAATGTATATTTCATCATATATTTTCAACTACTACTTGGAATTTTTTGGCTTATTAACAGTGCTGTTTCTGGATAAATTATTATTATTATTTTGCAAAAATAAACATCCCCTTTTATTATAGATTACAATGACCCAGTCATATATCAGAGAGAGGAAAGGGCTTAGTAACTGTCAATGTTAACAAATGCCTACCCCCAAAAGATAGATATATGTATATAGAAAAACCAATTGAACTTCTAGCATTCCATACAAAATTTCAAAAGCAGCAGTGTCCACACTAAGAAAAGCAATGAAAAGCACCAGGTTCTTCATTTCCAATAATTCTATCTTTAGAACAGTCTGCAACACTATTTATTTGGAATGCACGTGTGTAATCTTTTAAAGAGCCCTTTCTTTACCCACATCCAAATATTTGTTTTGTTCTATGCACAATCTTTAAAATTAGTTATGCTACCATGTCTGGTACTGATTTTTACATGTCTGACTTTGCTATTAAATTTCAAGAAGGTTAATATTGCTTTTGTAACCCTGTCATGAGTAATATACTTTCCCAGTAAACACGTCATAATCTTCATAAAGAAGAAGTATTTCTGTTGAAATAGTTTTGTATTCATTTCTCTATTGTTTATTAACCATAACATAGTATAATTCTTTGAAAAGAATATGCATATTTATGTAATTAACACTTTTTGTTTTTAGTAAAACCTTGCCCACTAAAAGCTAAGAGGATCTTAGAAAAACTATATAAATAGACAACTTTTCAGGGATAATATTTGCATTCAATTTTAACTTGCCATCAGGTCGATATGTTGCAATGTATCCATAACATGACTGAGGGAAGAGTACATTCTGGTAATATTTTCCTTATTTTGTTTTTTAATCTAAAATATATGTTGACATTCAAAAGGTGCTTGCCACATGTGGCATGGCAGTGTTCCATATGCTTTAACTGCTAAAGCCTGTGTGAGTCTGTATAAAATTACAGAAGTTCACAGCTCTCATATGAACACAAATATTCTTTTCTATTTCGGTCCTGTCCCTAGAAGCAGGAGTAAACCTTAGAAAGAACCCTAAAGTTTACCAAGTCTCTTGGTTTTCAAACTCAGTTTCCACTCAAGATAGAGAGGTCAAGTGGCTTCCTGCCCTCCTGAGAACAGACGTCTGCATTATCTGCTGTGTTCTACAGAAGCTTTACTCTTAAGTATCCCATGCTGCAGGGAAAAACTTGACAAACTACTGACTGAGCCCATCATCTAGGGAAGGAAAGCAGAGTATACCAGCAGGTGCACACTGAGTCACGTGAAAATGTTGATTTGATTTCTTAGTGCCAGGCTGGTGTGCTAAGCAGCAATAGGCTTTCTCTGCGTTGTGGTTCCCTGTGTGTCGCCACCCTCCACTCTAGTACTGAAAGCCCACAGGACAAGGTCTGTACCATCTAGATTGTAAATGCAATTGAGCAACACTGTGTGCCAAAATCTCACCCTTTATTTTGGGAACTACCACTATT
Source organism: Dasyprocta punctata (assembly GCA_004363535.1). Taxonomy (NCBI): domain Eukaryota; kingdom Metazoa; phylum Chordata; class Mammalia; order Rodentia; family Dasyproctidae; genus Dasyprocta; species Dasyprocta punctata. The sequence continues at coordinate 44,337 of RJWM01013674.1, forward strand.
TCTGGGTGCATTGTTATGATCATTAAAATAAAACATAGATTCACCTTATTTCCTAGTAAGGATATATTTTGGAGGTGTTTTAACTTTTTTAATTGTGGTTTTAAAAAAAAGCCACCTAACATAAAATGTGCCTGCTAAAATGTGTTTAAGTGTATAGTTCACTAGGGTTAATATGGGAATATTGCCCCATTGCGGGGGATATGGGGGTAAATTTAATTGGGAACTAAATCTAAAAATAAAATAACTAAAAGGGATTAAGCTGAATTAAGAAGCTACATTTCCCAAAATACATTTTAGGGAAAACTTTCCCCACAGGCTACACCAGGCAAAAGGGTAACAAAGTCAAATCGTTTTGGTAAATGTAGCATAGTATGTCTTTCTCCAGAAAATTCATATTAAAGCTTTAGTCTTCAAAAACACTAGGAAACTGTAAAGATCTTTTTGAATAATATTAAGCATCTCAAACTATTTCTCCATAGGTTCTCCCAACTTTTTTTGCAAAAAAATGAAGTTTTATTTCTCAGGGCTATTATTTTGTTCAATAGGAAATTCTCCTCAAAATGAACTTTTGGAGAAAGAAGTAAGAAAGGAAGCAAAGAGGGAAGGAGGTAGGGGAGAAAGAAAGGAAGGAACAGAGAGAGAGAGAGAGGCCAGAGAGAAAGAGAAAAGGAAGCCTGTAATCTTTATGTTGTTTATGTAAACTGGTTCTGTTTACCAATCCTTCATCTTCATCTTGTGTATAATAAAGCCCACTAATTAAATCACTTAGCAAATATTTAGGCACAGTGCTTAGTTCTGGGAATATAGTAATGAGGGAGTTGGTCAGAGCCTGACCTCGCTTAGCTTACAGTCCTGGAAAGATGTCACCGAAACCTCTGTGGAAGAGAGAGGGAAAAAGAGAGAGACAGAAATGGAAGAGGGGGAGGGGAAGGAGAGGGTGAAGAGGGAAAGAAGACAGAGCATGAGTAAAATTAACTGTTTCTGTCATTCAATGCCTTATCTGTCTGTATTTGTTTTGGTTTTTCCTAATTCTAAAATAAGATAAATAGAGAAAAAAAGTGACCACTAATTCAGAAGTTTATAATCTGGTCTTTGAATAGGAGACAGCCCTTTTGTTTTTTTGTGAGATCTATTTATGTACCAGTAATTAAATCTGTGATAGTTTTCTGATAATACAAAGATGGGCTTGTATTGTTTAGAAGAGAGGGAGCTGGGAAAGAAAGAAGGAAAGCAGGGAAGAAAAGGGAGAGAGAAAATACACGCCTCCTTGTTCCCTCTTGCACTGTCACTCCTTAGCTCTTGGTGTTACCTTACAGTAAGAAGATTCAAGAGTTGGCAGCATACTTACTTGGCCCAAAGCCTTCATCTCATCATTATCTTTCTCATACCTCAAAGAACATCTCTCAATCAGAGTCCACTCAGTGGCACCCTGAGCCCCGTCCTTGACCGCGAACACCTCCTTGGAGTCGCTGTCCAAGCTTCTCAAGTTCTGCCCTTCATGCTGGGGAATCTGTGGCTTCACGTGAGTGATATGTGTCCCCCAAGTAAAGGAAAAGCCAGGTTGTGGACACAGCAAGTCCATGGTTCCCCAGCATTTTTGCACTGCAGAATGCCTACACAAAAACATGAGGCATGGTCCTTCCAAAAGATGCTCTGCTTTTGAGCAGTTCTCGGATGACCCACTCTCTAGGATGGGAAGGAATGGCCGCAGTGAACCCTTCCGTGTGTATTGCTTACACATAAATAGTGTAGGTAACTGGCCCTTGGTCAAAGATCGGAGAAGCAAAAAGGATTGCAAATTAAAAGGGGGTGGCGGAGGCTTATAACTAAGAAAGAAGGAGGACCTTATGTCAACTGCAGTTTCTCAGTCTCATGTGCTGTCTGTCACAGCTGGGTTACAGGGCCAGTGCTGTCATTCTGTCCCCACTCCTCAGGGATATTGCAACATGGGTTTGCTCTGTCCCTCTTGCCCTTCCCAGCATTTCCTCCCATCAGAACAACATTAGATATGAGCTTGTTAGATACTATGAAGAGAGGACTTAAAAAAGAATTAGGGGTTTTTCAAGTTAAAATTCAGATCTGTGTTATTCTCTTTCCTATTAGCTGGGGATCTATTTTCTAATTCATGTTCCTTTCTGTCATCTCCCTACTGATATATGCTAGGCCATGAAGTACTTGTCTCTTTATTCCTTTTAATTAACTTAAAAATCAATTATGATTACTTGTATGGATTGCTATTCTCTTGCCTCATCAAATTTGTTTGGCTTATTTTTTTTTATTTACACGCCACTACCTACTGCTGTGAATTAACAATAACAAAAATTCTGCACTCTCCCCTTCCACCTCTTGAACTGGAGAAACTATTAGCTAATAAGAGTCTAAATGAGCCTTAGAGTATAGGGAAGCTGGAATCCTTAAATTATTTAAATTGAAAAATGGCTGGTTTTACAATCAGAAAAACTCAAGTGGACTGTAAGCCCCTACTTGATTGTTCTCCCTTATCTGGATGATCTTGTAATGACAGCTGGAGTTATCTGCCATCGGCATCACTGTCCACAAAGGCGATGCTTCTACTCTCTCTGCTCAAGTCTTCAGCAGCCCTGGGGAGCCAGAGCCGCTTCAGGAGAGAGGGCCCTGGAGGACAGGAAACTTTATTAAAATGGAAAGCTGTCTCTCGTGACATGAAAGCTCTGTGACAAGTAATGGAACTAAAATCGCAGCCAGAAATTGTCTGCAGAATGAAAACCTGACATCTCATATACTGTAGGCTAAGGTCAATGTAAAATAAAATGCAGTATAAAATTAACAGTGATATAAAACTAAGGTAAGAGATGGGGGGGAAAGAAAATGCTGTCTTCAATACCAATACTATAGACTTCCCTTATAGAATTATATCTCAAGTGGGGTATATTATGGGATGTCAGAATAATTGTCTGCTTTGAAAAAGTTGGGAAGTATCCTCAAAACATTCCTGATTTTTTATTATTTCAATAAGCAACTTATCCTTGGGCTATCACCCATGAATTTTCTGAAACTCATTGTTATTAATAGTGCTCTTAGTGACAGTCATAGGAAACCCTCACACTTTGACTCCAAGTCTAAATATAAACTTTCCGGTCACTTGCCATACAACAATGATGAAAATCAGCAAAAATATTTTCGTATGTTTGTCCAATTCATTTTATTATACTATAAAGTGAAAAAATAGGATATCACTTAATTCGAAGGACTGCACATAAGTTGAAGTAGTAGAATTAAAACTGAGCCACTAAAGTGTAGAAAAATTAATGTTTTAAATAAGAAAAATTGGTAACAGAATTAAGAACAGATTGATCCAGGTGATTTGAATTTGAATACACTCATCCTTTATTTTATATTCAAGTTTCTTTTTTATTTATTTTTAAATTTTTTTAAATTCAAGTTTCTTAAGAGGAAAGAAAAATGCCTCTGGAACCGAATTGTCATGTTATATTCAAAATAGTTCAGTGTTCTCAGAAAGCAAAGCAGTATGCTACCTCCTGTACCCCCGTGCTTTGAAAACATTTCTCAGGGAACTTTATCAGCCGCATCATCACTACCGTGACAACAGCTACCTACAACAACCATTTTTTCTTCTCCAAGCTTCGAATTTAAGCCTCGTTTTTCCTTTTGATCAGTAATTTTAAAAAAATAAGAGGGTTGGGCTAGACAATTTAACTAGTAATTTCTTTCTTCGTGCAACTAGCAACTTCACTTAGCAAATGAAAGAAACTAAATGTAGTACCCATTCTTTCATCTTCTTTGGTAGAAGACATTAAAACTACTGGTCAGATCACAACCACCCCGCATATCAGGAGAAACTCCACTAGGTAGCTATTATCTATCTATTGTATTTTGGACATTATTTTTCTAAAACTTTTGCGTGTACACTTGATATATATATGAAATGAACTTAAGTGATGAGAAAATATTGATGGGATTATTTAACACGCCCCTCACCACCCCCACTTTGAGTTCAGAGAGAGCTTCAGGTATGACTTTGGAAACAAGCTTCTTTCTGTGATGTAAGAAGACAAGGTCTTTTCTGTCCCCCAAAAAGAGACTGAGTAGCAGAACACAGAGAGGTCCTTTTGTCACGCTCTCCCCGCCACCCCCATTAGTATGCACTGCTGCAAACTTGAAGCCCAGTGAGGAACTTCTTTGACTTGGGAGGTTGGTTTTTGCAAAATCCCAAGCTTTGTTGCTCAGGGACATTCATGTCAAATGACAGTCCCCTAGAGTAATTGTAATGCCACCGTGTTGTGCTATTCAAAACAGTGTACCAGAGTGTTAGGACAAGCAATGCTATTACAAGGGTAGCATTGAATTTACTGGAATTGATTCTTAAATATGTTTTCAGGACACCTGGAACTGTATTATTAGTTCACATTTCTCGCAGTATGAATTGCTGTTAATGAAATCACAGTTGTAAAATATATACATAATAAAATTTGCAACCAAACTTCCATGGCTACTAAACCATAAGAGTTCGTTAGGTCCCTGGCACTAACATGAGACTCTGGAGAGGGCCCTGAGAGTCTCTGGTTCTTAGGACTATTTCTGCAAATGGTAGAAGCACATCGTACTGCTCTGCTCCTTCCAGCCCAAAGGCTCCGGGAAGTCTCATGCTTAGGAGCAGAGCAGGAAGGAGTGTGTTTGCATTCAGCTAGGAGTTAAATAATCATAAGATACCAAACATTGTCAAGAACGTGAAATCAACATATTGGAAATGAAAAGGTCTGTATTGTTATCAATTGTATTACTAGCTGTGTTAACTTGGACTTGACTTTACAAATTATTTTGGGTATCTTTAATGTCTAAAATGCAGTGATTCTCTCAAGAGCTTTTAAAAATACTGAGAAAAGACCACAGACAAGAATTTTGAGGATAGAACATAGGTATCAGTATGTTTCAAACTCTGCAAGTGACTCCAGACCGCAGTCAAGGTTAAGAACCACTGGTCTAAGAAAAGCAAAATGGAGAATAAGTACAGGGAGAAATTAGGAAATTGATCATGTGATTAAAAGGGGTGCTATTTTGACTCATCAGCCTAACATTCTGAGTGCTCCCAACTGCCACTAAGCTGAGCCTAAGGTGATCGCAAGTAGTCACCACTGTCTGTTTTCTGCATCATTCATAGATACACAACCCCACAAACCAAAGAGAAAAAGAAAGCTGTGACTTCACAGCTGTGGGATTTTCAACTCCCTAAAAAAAGGCCAGGACAAACTTGGTCCCACAAAGCTTATGAGGGGTTCAAAAATGATTCAGGGAAACAGTTTCTCAGAACAGGTGGGCAGAAATAGAGTCCTAGCTCTACTACAAATTTCCAAAAATAAATAAACTCTTCTCCAAGAGTTAAAAAATCTAAGTGCCCATTGTGAGTATGGTGCTAATGTGATCCTTACTACAGCCCTGTTGGACAGGTATTACATGTGGCCCATTTTACAGATGAAGGTGCTGAGAAACTGCTATCAGAAAGCTGCTCTAGGTCACAGAGCTAATGGGTGCTTAAGTCTAGACTTTTTACTCTAAGACAGATGGAAAACTGACCAAGGGTCATCCTGGCTATTCATGGACAGCTGTCTGTGGCAATAGAATCTTCCATTCTTTAGATAGAGAATCAAATTAGTATGCTAATTGTGTTCTTTGCTAGTATGTGTAAGCAAGCATTATACTCAGACACAGAAAAGAACCTTAGTATTCAGACATCACTATGGCATTTGTCCCCTTTTGAAACATCACTACTAGTTCTCATGACCAATTTGAGTCTACTGGAGTTTCTCTGATTTAGAAAGAAAGCCAGAATAGCTAAGAGGACCCAGCATATACATCCAAGCTCAGGCATACATGGAACTTTTGAAAGCAGGCTGTAACACCTTCTTTATCATTTCTCAAAACTATAATCTGCTTGAACTTGTGGCTATAGAAAAAGGAAAAATAATTTTATATGCTCTCTGTCAAAAGCCCTAAAGTGTGATAGTGGAATTGGGATCTGATATACTCCCTAAACAGCTGCAGCCATCTGCCTCATATGTCGCAAACTTTTTCTTGACCAGAAATTGCTAGTTACCTAAGGAAGCGGCCTAAGGTAGGACCAACTCGCATCCAATTTGAAGACAGCATTGTATCCTTTATTTACTCACCAAGCATGGCTTTGTATCTATCGCGTGCTAAGCACTGTGCTCCCAGCTCTTTCATTTTCACCCCTTTCTCAGCTTGCCTGCGTTCCTTATCCTTCTTCCTTTTATCCCCACAACAACCTTATTCCCCATCCCTCTCCCTTCTGGGTTACACCCTGCTCTCAGACACACCATTCCTATGAAGGTAAAAGTGGTTGATAACAGCCTTTTAAAAAAAAAGTTATGATTTCCACGGTGATCTGTATCCTAATAGCAGCCAAATCCTTGAAGCTGAAAAGGTGATGCTCTCGTACTGTAATTACCGGCCGCGATTGCTGGAAACGGATGAAGCCTTCCCCAATCCTCCCACTTACGTGGCAGCCTGCGCCCGCCTGCGGCCGGGTCCACGCCTTTTCATGCTTTTATCCCAAGTGCTTGGCATAGTGGCTAGCACAGTGGGAACTCAGTAATGAAGGGAACTCTGGCCTGAAGAAAACAAGCTGTGGTATTAAAGATGCCCCAGCACAGATGAATAGAATGAGGTTGGGTTTGTTTTGAGTGAGACTGGCATTGAAGAGATCAGGTAGAAGCATTAAGAGCAGATAACCGAACCCCATCATTTGAATTCTCCTCAAAGGCAGTGTCAGTTTTGAGAGAATTCTGGCTGCTACAGATCTGCTTTTGCTTAGTAGCCCTGGACAATTCCAATTTGTTGCATTGGAGTTTCACTGAAATCGGGATAAGAAGTAAAAGAATCATTTGAAAAATATTTACTGTGCATCTACTGTGTGTCAGGCTGCCACCCAGCACTGTGGATATAGCAGGGTAATAGCCAGTTCCTGCCTGCATGAAACTAACATTCTCCTTGAAAGGACAGATATGAAGCCATTAACTGTATAATTCACTGTTTAACTAGAATCATATAAGTACTATAAATGAAAACTATAGAGTACTAAAGCCTGTGTACTAGGTCATGATCTAATCTAGAAGATCAGTCAAAGCTTTGCAGGAAAGGAAAAAAAAAATCGAGCTGATACCAGAAAAAAATGGGTGGTAGTCAGCTAGGCAGAAAATTTATAAAAGAAGTGGGTATTTCTAATAAACACCTTTAACATGAGCTAATCCTCAGATCAATCTTCTTGCTGAGAATTGTCTCAGTTCCTTTTCTTGATGTCGTTAATGTGGGAAACATTTTGAGATCTTTGTGACAAGCTGCCTATTCAGTGCTTTAAATTCAGATAAAAAGAAAACATTGACATAGAGAAAGAAATCATTTCCATAAATGTCAACATCTTTATGAGACACACACAAAGTGTATCACGATCTCATCCATTGCTGCTCTCTGTGCTCTCACCTTGGTGGTGAGCATGAGTGCCCAGTTGGCATGAATGCCCGTGTAACACATCCCACCGGCGTACCCCAGGCCAACAGCTTCAAGGTTGCAAATGTTTGTGCACAGACTCAACTTCCGACTTGACTCTGCCCAGAAACCTTGAGGGGAAGCGGGTGAGGGTTAGGAAAAAGGAAATGAATTAAGGAACTGTAATACATACCAGACAGAGCTTGCTCTGTTCACGGCATACTTTAACCACCCTACCCCACCCCTCTTTCATACTGAGCCAGCACTTTGTAAGTTTGCAAAAAGGCATTCCCCAGCTCATCCTGCTATTTTATGCATCACCTCCCTTACTTAGACTTCTTCTTCAGCTAATTAAATTCTTGTTTCTAAAAACTCATTTCTGGCATTTTACCCTCTTACGCCTACTGTCCCAATCTAATTTAGATATGCCCCCACTTTGTGGTCTCATAGCCTGCTACACACTTCTATATCTTATCACAGCTATAGAATAATAATTGATTTACTTATCTGACTTGTCTACTTCTGGAGGGAGGAAGTTCCTTAAGGGCAAGATTCATGTTTTAATCATTTTTGTATCCCTAGTCCCTAGCAAAGTACTTAAAAAAGAGTCCATTGAATGAATTAATGTTCATGCATGACAGTAACTTTTCTTGTCTTAGCCTCTGGAGATGCATGGAAACTTAGATTTTGTATATTCAGTAAACAAGGCTGGTTTTGTGTGTTGGAAACTTTTGACCCATGCCCATCCGTAATTCTTCTCCATTTATAGATGAGCCTGTTGTAGTTACCTTAACTAGGCTGTTGTTCTCTAGTCTTCCTTTGAAAGCTTCTTGAGAACTAAATAGACCAGTCTCCAATTCCCACTGGCCAATACATGAACTGAGAACACAATTACTCA
>RJWM01013675.1:0-52272 GCA_004363535.1 Dasyprocta punctata
AAAAAAAAAAAAAGAAAGAAAGAAAGAAAGAAAGAAAAGAAAAGAAAGAAATGGAAGTCTGTGCTCTGCAGCGAACCTTGGTTGTGATGTGATGATAATTCTTGTAAGTGCTTTATACTGTGACTTCCTGGGTCCCCAGAGACAGCGATCTGCACTGAGAGGCCAGAGGACAGCGACCACCAAGTGATGCCCAGGCTGCAGGCGTGCAATACTGAAGCAGCACTGTGACTCCGCCAAATGCTTACAGACAACACATCCCACAGAGGAGCACAAGTACTCCGGTAGCTTCCCTGGGCTGGGAGCTGTGTGCCCTTTTTTACACTTAGCCTAAAGACAGATTAGGAGATAAATACATAAGTGTATGTACTTTAAAATTTGATATTAAATATTTCACTTTCCAAAACTGTAGCTCCCTTTCCCCCCTTATCACCAAGAGCTAGGGCAATGTGAGAATCCCTGAAGGATCCTAGCCTATGTCAAAAAAGGGTAATACAGCAATCACTCAAAAGGGGCCTTTGCATAAAAATGTGTCTCAACATTTTAGTTTTATACAAGGTGGGATCGAAATGTAAGACGGATATTTAAATTTTTAAAATTTGTTACAATGGAAGACACATGGCCATTAATTCCCCTCAAAATACTCCCTAGCTTGTATCCAATCATTTTTGCCACTTTCTGAAGCAGATGTGGAAATCCTATTTTGTGACTGTCTTTTAGCAGAGTGATCAAAAATACGGTGAATGCAGCTGCCAAGTGTCACCTAAAGAAAAGACAGGCTGGCAAAAACATTATATTGTGTCCTCACCCACATTGTTCACCAGATGTGGCACTATATCATTTCTGTCTCTTCTCGAAAGTCAAAATGATTATGAAAGTTAAAGGTTCTGAATCAATTCAGCACATTGAAGGAATCATGAAAGCCTAACTAAAGACACAAAGGAGGACTCCAGAACTGCTTCAAAAAGTGCCAAGAACAACGGGATAAGTGTGCGTGAGGTAGGGAGATTATTTTGAGGGGGATTCTTTGCAATGTGTCTTTTAGCATAATAAATTTTTAACATTCAGCCAATATGTAGGTCACACCTCAAAAAGAGAAATGGAAAAATAGCCAATAAAGAGTTACATTTTATGGTATATGCTACTCTTCATCAATAAACAAGTGTTCTTTGGTACCAATTACTTTTTCATTCTTTCCACTTTATTCCAGACCAAATTTGGATGTGGCTCAGTGGTAGAGATTTTTCCTTGCATGCACAAGGCCCTGAGTTGGATTACCAGTACAAAAAAAAAAAATTCTTCATGCTAATATATCTGAAAAATGAAATTGTATCCACAAAGACCCAAATCAGTAATAAGATCTAAAAAAAATACAATCTTCCACCCACTTGGCTTCAAAGAAAATATATCAGTTATTCATGGCAGGCAAAAAAGTTACTGATCTGGAATTTGAAACAAGGGAAGCTGCACTTCACGTGAGTCAAACCAAGGATAGGGTTGCTCCCAGGATTCCAAAGTGAGGTTTCTCTGCTATTTTCCAGTTCCCAAACCAACAAAAATGACTCATTATTCTACAAAATGGATATCCTCAACTATCAGGTTCTACCAGAATTATAATACTGAAAATTCGAAAGAAAAAAAGAAAACATGATTTCTGTCATTGATTGATGGCATCTAAATTGAAGTCATTTTTGCTTCTACTATTATTTCTAATAAACTCCATAAGCAAGACAAGCAGACTTCCTGAATGCAGGAATGACATTGCATTTCTGTGATGAAATGACGCGGAAGTAACAGGACGACTGGAAGTGTGCAGCTACAGAACCTACAACATGCCCTCAGCTCAGAATATTTAAATGAAGTGAATCATAGCAGCTGGGACTAAATCTGAGTAAAAGTAGAGATCTTAGAGGGAGAGCATGAAGAGACCATGGGCATGACAGCAGGAGGGTAGGTACAGTGTGGACACTGTAGGAGGAGCAACACTACCAGAATCTGGAATTTCCACATATGTATGCATACCTTAAAAGAAGAAAACATCTCTCTTTCTCAAAGCTTGCTGTTGTCATTGCGGGGACGAGGGGGGTGTTCACTCATTCATTCGTTCATTTGTTTTTGTGCTGGGAACCAAATTCGGGGATTTGTACATGCTATGCAGGTGCTCTACCGCTGAGATACCCCTCCAGCCTCAAAGCCTCCATTTAAAATTTTTGTAAAGTACTTCAATGCTTTGATACTTTGACAAAATTTTAAGTGAGAGAAAAATTGCATTGGTAAAGGAAAAATAGAGCAATTGAATGATATTTTTAAACAAACAGCAAAAGATCAGAAGTGTTACGAATAGTTGGCATTAGGTCTGTAGATCTTCTGTCTAAATTCACGCCCTCATGAGGCATGTTAAAAAGGACATCTGAAGTACAGTGGGATAACTTGAGAGGATTTGAAAAATACTAAGATTCTAGCCTTTCCTTGACTGAACTCAGGTGTCTCAGGGGGTGAGGGTGGGATATCTTCTCAGAGACAGTACATTTGCAGGCTTGCTAGAGATTTATGAATGAGCAGCCATGAAAGAGTTGAGAACCACTGGATTTGGATTTAACTTGTGATTCACAATGGGAAACTCCACTTTCTCAAACTTTTTACACTACGTTCATTCTTACCAAAGTTTCTTGAAGTAACCAAACCCCTGGGAAGAGGGGCACAAGTGGGAGAAGGGTGACAGGAAGGAAGACACCCTGTAGAGACCCCCCGCCCTCAGCGAGATCCTTCCCATTACCACCTCTCCTGAGAACTATCAGTCTGAAGTATCCAAGATGACTCCCTCCTTTTCCCATGTGACCTTGAAACATTTGAGTATTAGGCAAAAAGAGTCAACTCAGCAACAATAAAAGTGCAGTGCTGGAATCCAGAAGCCAAATCAAATTCATGAATCCATTTCAACACCGCAGATGTAACACCGCATCTACACACTCACTAGAGGAAAACAGACAGGGGGACGCAACTCAGGATCCCAGAAGATGTATATTTTAGAGACATTCAGCAACACTGTAGTAAAACTTCCTGCCACAGCTCCTCTCTAGCCATTCAGTCCAAAATAAAACAAACAAACAACAGTAAAAAAACAACAACAACAAAAATCCCATTGTGGAACAGCATTCTAAATCACTAGGAAAAAGTACCAGGATTGAGAAGGGGCCCAGGACTAACAAAAAGTCCAAGAGAACTTATTTTCAAAAGCAACAGAGAACTTCTTTGTCTTATTATGTTGCCAATCCAAGCTGTCTTCAGAAAACTTCTGCCCAAACAGTATGGAGGCCAAAGAACAAAGCCATGAGGAAGGCATTGCATTAGCTGCCTTGTGTCCCAAGAAGCCTTCGGAGCCCCAAGCCCTTTCACTGTAGTGAGTGGTGAGTTGCTGTCCTCTAAGTACATGACAGGTTTTACCACCAGCTCTGATTCCCTACTGTCTCCCAATTATTATGTAGCTTTATAGGATGCCCAGATGAACTAACTCAGTTCCATTTTATGATTCACACTTGGCATCCACTTTCCACCAGCACTTGCAAAAGCCATTTCTACCAAGATATGGTAAACCTCATGGCCCCAATGCAGGCAGATACTATTTCATTGCCTGCAGAACACTATCCCTCTCCCACCTTACTTTCTTTGAGGACCCTGGCAATTTTTTTTTTTTGAGACAGGGTCTCACTGTGCAGTGCAGGGTGGCCTAGAACTCACTTATGTAGCCCAGGCTGGCCTTGAACTCACAGCAGTCCTCCCACCTCAGCCTCTCAAGTGCTGGGATTAGGGTGGATGCCACCACACTCAGCGAGGACCCTGGCAATTCTAGGAAAACAAAGTTAACCACCTTACTATTGTTAGTTAACCACCTAACCACCTTACTATGTCTCTGATTTGCTTCTGACTCCAAATATATTTATGTTCTTTTCTCAAACTCCCAACATTGTCTATTATGCCCTCATGCACAAGGATATCTGCAGTTACCAAGAATTTTGTAGAAGCTAAAGCTCTGCAAGAATTCTGGTGCCTAAGTGGCATTCTTGAACTTCTCACCATCTTCTTACCCAGAGTAATTCTGTATGTCTATTTCCCCATCCTTGGGCTTCCAGTAGACCTTGCCACATCTCTCTTTATGCTCCAACCAGTATCAAATTGCTTACAAATCTCATAGAAGAGTTTCTTGATTTTGTGACACTCTGGTTTATTTTCCTTCTCTTTGGAACAGCTTTCTTCCCCAACTTTCCTTTGGCTTGGAAGACACCTCTCATGATCTCAGTTCAGGATTTATTTACTCCAGAGATGTCTATGTTGATGCCTTTCCTGAGTTTCCCGAATACCCTACACATATGTGCATCCCTGGACTTGCCATATTGCTCTACTGCACTCTAATAACTGATTTATGCGACACCCTTACTTGACTTGGAGCTCAGCAATAGCGACACAGTCATCAAGTTCTGGTCCATAGAGGGTATACTCCATAAACGCTCTCAGAATGAATGAATGTATGTATGATGGATCAAACCCAGTGGAGGGAACTCACAAGCACACATCCCCATCCTTAGTACTGATGCATGGGACATTGGGTTGTCTTACCATTGTGAGGTAAAGTCAACAAACTCTGCAGAGAATTTGTCCGCTGGGAGTTGTGGTGATGGCTCCTCTACCACCTGTTTGAGTTGCTGAAATGGAGTTCCCCACGAATCGTAGGGAAACCGAAGGATGGCCAGCTCAATCTAAAAGTAAGAGACAACGAAGTGAGACTTTAAACAAGGCTGCCTGCAAATATCAGTTGTGTTTTATTCTGGAAGAACAAGAGGAAAATACAAAGCTGAAGTCCAAGTATTATCTGAGGACAAAAAATAAACAAATAATTCGTTCTCTAGAAATTTCCCCCAAACCACTAGTGCTAGCGGATTTTCAACATTATCTTACTAGAGACATTCATTTAAACCAATCTAAAACCCATCCCCTCACTAAAACCCAGCATATGACTTCATAAAAATTATAAGCCCACAGTATTAAACTTCACTGAGGATATACAGCAACCAGGTTTTAAAAGGTTTGTCTGAGAAGGAATTCAGAACCTAAATCTTGCAGCACTGTACCTCTGCTGCCACCTGCGGGCCACTTGTTGAAATGGAAAATTTGGAGGGAAAAAAAGTAGCCTGGGATCAGAAGACTATCTTTTTTTGCACTTTAATAAAGGTCACTTTGCTGCTATAGGACCATGTATTTTCTGGACAGGGACATGAAATAACTCACATTTATTCAGCTGCTATGCCTGAGAAGGAGACGGGGCCACAGCAGAAAATTCCAGATCTTGGCAATGCAATGAAAATTTATGATCATCAAAGTTAGGAATCACTGATCATACACCTGTGGCAGCTGTGCCTAAGGAAACTATTCTGTTGTTTTTTTTATCATGTCTTTAGATATATTTGACCTCATCATCCAAGACTTCTATAATAAAAACATCCTGGGAAGCACACTGCATGTCCTGGACAACACAGCCCCATCAGGCACAGGAGCACTCTTTGGGAAGCTTAAGCTTCTTGCCCTAACTAGAATAATTTAATCTAAATTCTAATGAATCTAGGCAAATTATCATAGAATGGCTGTATACATTATGGGTCAAACTCAATGGAGGGGATTCTTGAGAACACATCACTTCCTTACATTGCCACATGGGAGATGGGCTCTCCCGAGATTAGGACAGAAAGATAATCCATGTGACTACACCAGTTACTCAAGGGCATACAACTAGTATGAAGCAGAAAAAAAAAAGAGCAACATTGGTTTTCCCAACCCAAATTTAATGTTTCTACTACTCACACTGAAAATAATTTTCCCTCAAAATTACCCATCCTCTTGAGCAGGAAAGGATTCCCAAGACTAGCATTTAGGACATTTGCTTTTTGGTCCCAAAGCCCATCCCATCCCAGCTGCATGGTCAGAACCTCATAACCCACAGGATTATCATACTCTACCATAGTGATGCCCAGACTCCAGATGTCAGACTTCACACTGTATCCCTTCTGGTTGAGCTCTGGGTTTATTCTTTCAGGCTGGAAAGGAGACAGACAACTGAGAAAGTGGAAACACACTTGTGATGACATTGGTAGCTCAATAAAGACTGTGGGAATGGGGACATTACCAGCTGCCAAGTGAGATATTTTAAGTTGTTAACATGCCTCCCAGGCCAAAAAGACAATGAAACTGCAATAAATAGCAATATCTCCATGGGCTGGTTTGTTTGTTGTTGCTTCTGTTTTGTCTTCTATGTTCATCTTTTCTTAGAGAAAGTAATGGCTTAAATTCCCTTTGCGACAAATTTTAATTTTAATTTTGTTGTGAAGAAGAAAGAGTATACACATTATGAAGCTACTCTAGCCATCTAAAATTATCCTTGACAAAAACACCAACAGTCCAAGCTCAGTAAAAAGAATCCAAAAGGTAGTTACCAGGCTACCATCTGATATTCATAGAATTAAGCAACTTTGAGCTAAACATAGTTAGGAAGCTTTTCATTTCCAAATGTAAGTCCATTTCCAAATAAAACATGGTACAAGTTCCATGTTTCCAAGGTCTCTGCTAATGTCAATGAACCTTCATAGCTGTGAGGTTCACTCAGGACTAACTCAAGTACCTTGTGCAGGTAATTTAAATTCTGTTTACTATTCTGCCTCAACTAACAAGATAACACTCACCTGCAACTCAGGGAAGGAAACTTTATGCAGGCTTTATATATTACTCTCACATATTTTCAAATGACACCCTTTTAGTTTGATTTTTTAAAAAATACATATGCTAAGGATGTTTGCATCACCCAAACTGCATATATTGAAATCCAATCACTATGTGCCCAGAATAGAAAGTGAAGCCTTCTTTATCTGGTGATTAGTCTTCAGGGTGGAGCCCTACTGAATGGGGTTGCTGACTTTATAAAAGATCCCCAATGCCTTCCACCACATGAGACACAACAAGAATGTACTGTTTAAGAAGTAGAGAAATGAGCCCTCGCCACTAGACACTGACTCTGCCAGTGCTAGATCTTGGTGTTCCCAGCCTCCAAACTCCAAAAAAGAAAATAAACTTCTGTTACTTACAAGCCTTCTAGTTAATGGTATTTTGTTACAGCAACTTAAAAGAACACAGAAAATACATGAAACAAGCGACTAAGGATCTCAGACAGGAAATATGTGAGAATATAAAGTGCTGCAGAATATCTACTTAAATCTTAGGCACATTCCAATTTTTCATCTGCATCCATCTATTTCTGATTTCTCAGCCTGGTTTTACAGGCGGTCGTGTTTTGAGATGCTGCCCCTGGCTGCTGTACTTACGGCCATGTATGGTTTGCAACCTGCATCGATTGTTTTAGCAACAGAGTCCACCAGGTAGCCACTGATTCCAAAATCACACATCTTCACTTGGCCCAGGGTATTAATCAGCACATTCGAAGGCTTGACATCTAAAAGGAAGCACAACCAGGATCTTATCATTCCAGCCTGCTTTGAAGATCCATTTCTCGACCACCAGAGGGCCTGAAATCGCCACTTGTCCTTTACATTTCTTTCCTTAAACTGCCCTACACAAAGCACCCGGCTCCTTGACTCCCAGTTACTTGCTGCCTATTGCATATAACTGCGTTTTTCTTTTTCATGTTTTGTTTGTGCCCTGTGGGAATGCGAATCCTCAAATGAAAATCACTGTTTCCTCTCCTTATTCAATCATCTTTGTTGCTCCCATATATGTAGAAACAATTTTACTGAGTCAAATGTCCAGTTCAAAATGATCTATGGCTTATTTAATGTGGAAGTAAGAGACTGAGGAATCAAAAGGCATTGTAACACAATGATGCATCAAATATGGTCAAAGCAGCAAGCTTTGATGGCAACCTCTACTAGAGATGTATCAGCGGTTACCATGATGTAATGTATTATAAACCCAAGGATGCCGGACCACAGGACAGGTAATGGAAGAAGGAGTCTTAATGAACAGATGATAGCACTCACCTATTCACATGCCCAAAAGGGTAAACCACTATCATCACTGGATAGTGGAATTAAAAAATGGCAGGCAGTTTTTCCCTTTGTGACTCTTTCATCAAAGACATGGGGTAAGAAGAAAAAAATCTAATCTAAGAGCTTTACGAATTATCCTTTATAATTTTTCTCTTAAATTTGTTGATGTAAAAATTTTATTTTGCTGGTTTTTATACATGACATATTTTTCAAGAATTCGATATTTCATAATTTTTAAACTCTTAAAAATTAAGTTTATTCTTAAAAAGTTGCAAATTTGCAACAATTTCATATTCTTTTTCCCAATTAGAGTCCTTCCTGCTTTCTTATCCTCATCTTCCACCCATCCATTTTTCTAATATTTAATACTATGAACTAATATTAATAATAGGCATATTGTGCAAGGTATTTTACACTATGTCCAGGCTCACAAAATTTAAGAATTACCCAAATTGTAATGAACTATTAGTAATCAACACTTCACATTAGTTACTATAAAGACTTAGCTAGTGTCTCTCTTCCAAGAAGCTTTTCCTGGCAATTCCAGTAATAATCAATTCTTTACTTTACATTCTATCTATAGTACTTCCATATTTGGTAATTTCCTATTTATAAGAGATTTTTCATGGTTTTATATATTTCTCTTATTTCCCTTTAAAGAATACCTATGTAAAATTTCATTAAGAATAATTTTCTCAGATAACCTCTTGGAACATCTATTATAATGCCATACTTGAAATGCTTTAAAAGTGATTATAAGAGATGCATGGTTGGAGGAATGGATGGACATATAAGAGGATGAATGGGAGGATGAATGCGTGGATGAAGAGAAGACAAGCCAAGAATAAGGAAGGGAAGGAGGGAAAGAAGAAAAAGGCAAATTATTCTCTGCAGCTCTCCACAGTATAAAAGGGCTTTTCTTTATTCTAAAGCTTGCCACACTTCAGTGGGCACAAAAATCACCTGGGGATCTTGTTAAGAGGTAGGTTTTGATTTATCTGATTATAACACTCCTTTAACAAGCTACTGCATGATGGCCAATACAAAATGAATTTTTATTATATCCTCTAAAACTATCAATAATATCATCCCACAGCTGTGTTTGGTGACAGGTATTCTACATTGAATTTAGGTATCATATAAAGCCCATGTCAGAATAGCTAACTGCTACAGTTTGGTTCTTTCTATGTGTGTGTGTGTTACTGAAAACAGAACTCAGGGCACTAAGCTACATTCCCAGCCACATTTTTGGGGTTAAACAGAGTCTTACTACGTTTCTCAGACTGGGCTCAGTTATGACGTTCCTGCTTCAACTTCCCAGAGTGCTGGAATTACAGGTGTATGCCATCATTCCCGGCCAATTTAGCTCTTAAGTGTACTACAAAGGCATCTTGGCATTACTGGAATGTGATGGAAATGTCAAGAAGTGGTAAGCAGTGGAGACAAGTAGGAGGCATTAGGTCACTGAAGGTGTGCCTTTCAAGGGAACTGTGGGGTCCTGGTCTCTTCCTCTGCCTTTCCTCCCCTGCTATCAGGTGAATGGCCTTCCTCTGCCACATGCTCTTTCCATGATACACTGTATTGTCACAGGTTAAAAAGCAACAGGGCTAATAGACCATGGACTGAAACTGCCAAAACTGAGCCAAAATAAACCTTTCTTCTTTATAAGTTGATTATCACAGGTATTTTTTTACAGTAATAGAATGCTAACACAGCTACTTACATGGTGTGCTACGCAGATCCCTAAGGAAAACTCCTGAGTTCTCTCACCTGGCTCATTTCCACTTCCATCTATGCAACGGACTGGAAGCAAGGGAGGGAGATTCCAGGCCAAGGAAATTAACTTATAAAAAGCTACAACCATGTATGCTTACCCCGATGAATGACAGAGAGCTTACTGTGTAAGTGTTCTAATGCTTTTACAATCTGTAAGAAAAAAAAAAAGTATATTTATTCACTCCATCATGGAAAAGCAACTGAATGTTAAGCATATTTGGGTTTATTATCCCTAGCATAAGGTCACAGGGTAAAGTACTTTCTCAGAGCTGAGGTTCTTATCCAGGAAATAACACAGAAAGTTACCTAAACTGATCTCCACCCACCAAAGAGAACTGTATCTTAGAGCGGAGACAATGTCCTATTCATCTGTCTTCTTTTTGTTTGACCTCAAGAAATTTTTTCTCTTCACTCTCATGAACCTCAGTAGACATTAAGGTAGCAGTCATTCTTGTTTTCTTTCTCCTGATTTCTTTTATGCCTGTTAGTCTTAAGAAATCATTTGAAACGTCTACAAATCAAAATTGAAATGCAGTGTAGACATCAGAATGCAGATGCTGGGAATGCAATCATTTCAAATGAATGAACTATTTAAATGCATTTAATACAGAGTCTACCAAACCAAGTCACCTCCACACAGGGCTCAGGAGAAAATGATACTTATTTATCAACCCCACAATGTACTCTTACATTCAACAGATGTGTGCTGGATGGCACTATGGTACAAGGAGCATTTCTCCTGACTAGGGATACAAAGACATCTACAGCAAGAAGTTCCACATTTTCCTTGTAGATACATGATATACTCACAGAAACTGCTATCTTCCCTAGGATGTCCTCTGGAATTGTTTGACCTTTATCAATAACTTGTTTGTAGAATTTATCTAGTGATGTATCCATGAGCTCCATGCAGATCCACACATCTCCCTGGAGACCAATCAGTTCAAGGACCATTAAAGAGGTTGGAAAAGAGAGAGAGGAAAGCCTATTACCCATTCTGAAGAACTGACTCTTGAGTGTTGGAAGGAGATATATAGCTTTCCTTTGAGATTTCAAAGGAATTTATCAATGAGCAAGGTTATCTCCAAAGAGCAAGCCAACGGGTACCGATGTGATAATAGAACCTTCAGTTATTGTTCTATTTGAACTCTGCACCAGAAGGTCACCTACCTCCCGGAAAAGTGCGCCATAGAACGTGACGGTAAATGGGCAGTCGACTGTTCTCATGGAGACATCCAAATCCATCAACAGCCTCTTCTGCTCCTGACTATTCACAGTGGCCCGGATCCGCTGGATGACAAAGCACAAGAAATTTATGGGTGCTACTCTGAGGATGAGTCTGCCAATAAGGCAGGGGCTTCAAGGAGCCCCATCCTGAAAACAATACCACAATTCACAATGGCTAGCACCTTTCACAAATCAATGCTACCAGGGGGACTGAAAGATACAGTGAATAAATAAAAAATAAAAATTACTACAGTACAAGACACAATGCCAAAAAACAAAGGGATAAGTGCATCCAAAGCAAGAACACATATTTTGAGTATTCTGAGGATTAGTGGGAAGGTGTCTTTTACTGTAATTATTTTTTTAAATTTAAACATTAACTGTTTTTTATGATCAGCCCTCACTGATTAAATACGACACTTTCTGCCAAATAAAAACATTACCGTGTGTCCTCATCCACCTTATTTACTAGATCTGGCACTGTGCAACTTCTGGCTCTTCCCCGGAATCAAGATGACCACAAAATGTTTTAATCGATTCAGGCATCAGAGCAGCTAGGACAGTGCAATCAAAGACACTCATGAAAGAGGCCTTTTAGAACTGCTTTGGAAAGTGGAAAGCACAATGGGATAAGTATGTTTGAAATGAGGGGGTCCACATTGGAGGGGATTAATGGCAACGTGTCTTTTACTGTAATTTTTAAATTTTTAAATATTCATCATATTTTTTTATCACACAGGATAGAAACAAATTTAAAATAAGAAAGACTATGGTCTCCCAATTTCCTGAATAGTCCCTGGTAAGAATAAAACTAATAGTTTGTTTTAGAGAGTGGTGAAATGTTTGGGAATGTATTCCCAAAGTGCAAAAACAATCTAGTTTACTGTATTATACCTGCTCAGTGCAAAGAAGTCACAGTATTAATTACTTTGCTGCTTGTTTGGGGTCTTAAAGGGAAAAAACCCAGAAACTCCTCTTTAGGAACATGTAGGACTATAGCGACTCTAGCGAGACTCTTATATCACTGGGTATTATTTCCAGAAATTTCCCCTCGTCCCCAGATGCCAAAATCCATGGACTCTCAAGTCTCATATAAAATGACTTCGTATTTGCACATAACCTATGCATTATCTTCCCATATGCTTTAAATCAGATCACTTATAGTATGCAATACAATGTAAAACCAGTGGAAATACCTCTCATGCTGTATTGTTTAATGACAAAATACTTCTCATGCTGTATTGTTAATTATCCTGTACATGTTCAGGATAACTCTTTTCAAACATTTTTGATCCACGGTCAGTTGAGTCTACAGATGTGGAACTCATGGATACACAGTTGCTGTGTATTCCAGTGGTATTTGGAATACACAGCAACTGTTAGAAAACTGATACAGCTGTAGGACTTACAATAAATCAAACAAATGGAGTAGCCTTCATTTCTACTGAATGTTTCTGAGTGAAGCAAAACCTGCCACAACTGCAAATACAACCTCCCAAAAAGGTAATCATGTCATTAACTGACAGGAAATATACAATGTTACTATCCCTTCACATGTTTTACCTATTTATCAGAGTTAACAGAACAGACCGGAAAATCTACAAGAGAAAAGAATCCTTCATTCTCCAACAACAAAGGGATCCAAGTGTACAGCCATTCCTAACAAGGGTCCAGATCTGCTAACTCATGTAAAGATGTTAATTCTTCAAGATCCTTCCAGCATCTTCTCAGGAAATGCAGACTGATTCCAGACTTCTGTCCAAAGATCAAAAACCTTAAATTTACTTCTAGATGTCTCTTTTTTCCAGAACAGAGACAATTTTCTCTTTGAATTCTGACCACTTGATTTTCAGGGAGAAATCTTTACACATGATATTAGCCAAAAGGCTGAGAAGTGATTCAGGGAGAATAAAAGCAAAAAAATATATAGGTAACAACACTTTGAGTTAATTAGGAAATTTTAATATAAGTCCAATGTTAGATGAACTTCAAAAATGTATTATCAATTCTTTTAGGTATGATGATGATATGGTAGTTGCACAAAAAAATGAAAATGGGAGGATAGGACTTAGTTAAAAAACAAACACAAACCCAGACATGCTCGCACACACCTGTAATCCCAGCACTCTGGGAGGCTGAGACAGGAGGATGGCACGTTAAAGTCCGGTCTGGGGAACTTACTGACTTAGTGATGTGGTCTCAAATTTTTATAAAAGGACTGGGGATGTAGTTCAGTGCAAAGGTCCTGGCTTCAATCAGCTGAATGAATAAATGAATGAATGAATGAATGCATGAATGAATGACTGAAGCAACACATTCCAAGGAGCATGTTTCACCCACTTAGCAATAAATACTATTCCCGGCAAGGAATCTTTTCTTTTTCACCCTGTTAAAGATTGTTTTGCTCAGACGAAAAGGGAAGATTTAGACCTGAAGTGGACAAATGTGTGCACCATGGATAGAAAACATTTGGGGGAACATGGACTCTACCTTCACTGCCATGATCTGCTCACTGGGTACGTGCCTCATCTTCTCCACCACTCCATATGCACCTCGCCCCAGTTCCACTATTGGCTCCAGGTCATCTGCCTTCACCTCAAAATTCTGCAAGAAAAAAAAGTCATCATGCAAAAAAAAAAAAAATAATAATAATGAAAAGTAAATCAGACACTAGCTATCTTGCCCTCTATCTGATGTCTCCAAATGTTATAAGGACTCTTAATAGGCCACAAGATTTTCTAGTACGTGAAAGCACCCACTAAAACATGAAGCCATGGAAACAGCTTAGACTACCACAATACCCGCTTGCTTGGCACAGGTGACAGAGCCAACGCCATCCAATCCAGTTTGCAAGTGGTAGCTCAGCTGAAGCTGGCTACACTGCAGTTCCTTAGCCATGCCCCCTGAATTATCCTTATGATGTGTTACTATCTGCTGGAAGCTAGATCCCTGCGGCTGTGAGAAATGCCCTCCCAAGAGAATCATCAACTCTCCTCAGACCTTTCCTGAGAACAACAGCCTGATTTCAATTCGCAATTCAAAACAGCAAAAGCACTGCAAGCCATTTTGTTTGAATTTCAAAACTTTTCTGACCCATCCCCTAAGACCATGTTACACATACAAAACCTTTTTAGTACCAGCCAGAAAGCAGACATATAAAATGGCCAAGGTGTTAAGTCATAAACATGACTCTTCTCACCTGATTTCCAATAGAAATGCAAGCCTTGGAGTCTAAATCTCTAGGTGGCCTAAGAAAGATGAAGGGGAGAAGAAGAAACATGAGATATGTAGTCCATTATCCTTCCCAAATCATATGTAACTGGAGAGGTTTTCCTAAAGAAGGTAAAGTTAGTCAGTCAAATAGGATAGCATGACAGTACAAATGCACTGGAGTCAGAAATAAAATACGTTTTGAGTTGAAATACTTCAACTCTTTGCACCTCCGTTTTCTTAACATGGAATATTATATACTAACTTCTGGAAGAAGACTGCATTAAATGAAATACGCGAAGTACAATGCTTTGCATAACATTCGGCATACAGTAAATATACGATAAACAGGAACCGTAAGTGTGTAGTTATATAGGTATTATGCAGGAGAAATAAGGCTTTTCTTTCATCTAAGGCCACTAATGTATCCAATCATTTCACCACTCTTTCCATAACTGTTTTTTTAAAAAGAGACAACTCACAAAATTCATAGAACATAGGAATTCCCAATGTAGTCACTTCCTTTATAGATGGACAAAAAGTTTCAGAGAGGTGCATGGCTTGCCCCGTCCCAAAGAACTCCTGATTTTTCATCTCAGGATCCTTTCTTTTTACCAGGCTGTCTAATCAAGTCCAGTGACTGTAAGCGTGAACGTTAGTGATCTTCTCAGAAGCCAAATGTTTCTTCATTTTGTGTCTCCATAGTCCCCTTGTGTGTTCTTATTTCTATTATTTCAATAACCTCTCAGTCAGTAGCAATTTATTTTAGAAACAATATTTAGCTTTGCCTATGCACCTAACTAGAAGCTTAAGAAGGTATTTTTTTAAATAAATGTACCAAAAGTGTTACAATAAAAGTAAGAAATGCTGAGAAATATATTGCTGCCATGATCAAACAAACAGAACAACTACTGGCTAAGGACATGGAATCCTGGTGCTGTCCTTCCCAAGGGCAGCCTAATAAGGGCAACTCAGGTCTCTCCAGAGAACCATCCCATGGCAGAATTGTCTTAAAAAATATACAAAGGAAAAAGGAAAGAAGGATAGAGGAAGGGAAGATAAAAAAAAGAGAAGAAAGACTCATTTGCTAATGGCAATTGTCACCAATGATTGTAAGTGCATCCCTTCTGCTCAAACTAAACATGCATAAAACAATGAGAAAGAAGTAGGAATATAAACCCAGATATAAGCATGAATCTAAGGTTTTAATGGTGAGTCTTCCCTTGTCTCAAAATCTCCCTACTTCAAGTTTTTCCATACTAATTTAAATTAGAAGCCTGGGAGGAGGGAGAGAGAACAAAACAAAACAAAGCATACTCACACGTGTGTACACACACACACATGGCAATGCTAGTGATGTTCTTGTGCATCTTGTATTGCTGAACAGGAAATTTATCTTTAGATAAACTTTACAAAGAGTCAAATGTTTTAGACATCAAATTTTTCATTCTTAAAATGTCTAACGCTGTTTTTCTTTAGTCATCATGATTTGTATTAATGACACTAGTTCTTTGAGAAAAAGACAAATACTATTGAAACATAGGACTAATATCAACAATTTAAAAATCCTTTGCAATTCTTTGGCACCCCATCTTTTTAAAACTATGGAGAAAGAGAAAAGCCACATATGTGGGCCACCTCCATTTTCTCACCAGCCAATGAGGGTATTGGATAAGAACTCTTCCAAGTCTCATATTCTTATATTCTATGATAAGACTTGGCAAATTACAGTCTAAAAAAGACTTTTATAAGTTTAAACAGTTGGAAAACACCACTAACAAAGGATAAGCAGAAGATGCCACTATGGCCCAGGTAGCCTAAAATACTTCACTATCTGGTTTTTCAGAAAATAGTTTTCTGGACCCCAACGCTATACTAAACATGCATTATACCTTACACCTCAATTTAAAAGTAGCAAGGTGCCACTCTCCAGGTTAAGAAAAACAAAATCCTCAAAAAGCTTGTGATTTTCAGAAGCCATACGGCTGTCAATAGCACTGAAAACAAAACTGAATCTCAGACTTGACCTAAAGAGGGCAAAGAAGGGAAGAAGGAAATAAGAAAGTTGGACAAAGTTACAAACCTCCTCCAGGGAAGCCCATCTGAGTCTGAATCAAAGAATCTGCTCCCAATTTCCAGGCCTTCTCTAATAAAAGTGATTAATCCCGCCAAGTGTCAGGCCTTTGGGCTCATCGAGTCTGCCAAAAACATCAAACAACAAAGCCAAGACTGACAGCTCAGACTGAATTAACTGACACTGTGTTCTTTCTGCCCAGAGTTGGACATATTCATCTGCCAGGGGCATCAAAACTCTCCAGGAGGTTGAAACTGTGGGTGGATGTTCTCTGTCAATTACTCAATATTTTAGACCTTTGGGGAAAGAACTAAGCTTATTACAAAATTCTTTCCCTGGAAGACCAAAGGTATCCCAAAGGTCACCTAGCCCGAGTGTTTTACATGACCAACCAACTTTGGTTTATTATAATTATTTAATTCACTGGTCACTATTATTATTAATTTATTTAATGGGTTTTATTAAGTGCCCACTTGGGACACAGACTGTAGTAGATCATTTACATTGAGTAGCTTCTTTAACTTTAACAACTCTCAGAAGTATTTTTTTTTTACCTGTGTTACAATGCAAAGAATTGACACTGAAAGAAATTAAATTACTAACGTTCATTAGAACAGGTAATGACACTAAAATTCAAAGCAGCATTGACTTCTCAAGCCCAGAAGAAAACGATGCTGCTTCACTTAGGTCATGACCTATTTGGTCACACTCTCACCCTGTCTAATACGTAGCTAAAAATATATATGAGAGTCATAGCCTGAGTTTATCTGCTAGCTCTGCCACTTAGAAGCTGCCACAATAAACAACCTGGAGCTACCATTCCCTGAGCAATGACAATGAACAAGGTACTGAACTAGATGTTTAATAGGGATTGTGACATCTAATCTGCCTCATAAGCACATCATGTTCATTCCTGTTTTTTAGCAAGGGAAACTAAGGCTTAGTGCAAGTAGGTATATTTGCCTAAGGCATTTAACTAGTGAAGTTTAGATCCTGAATATAAACCTCAGCATTTTGGCTCCAGAGCTTGAACTCGTCTTACCCAGGAGGTTACACTGCATGACTCTGAGCAGAGCACATGACCCTTACACAGCTCTGTTGTTCCACTTGCCAAGTGAGAGTAATAAAAACTACCTCCTGAGCCTCCTGTGTGAAAAGGAAATGAAATGAGATGAGCATGGAATGATTTAGAACTAGTTACTACCGATCAAGGGAAGGGACAGCTCAGAAACCTGAGTGGAAGACACACTAGTATCAGCCACTCAAAGAGCTCGAACAGGAGGACCACACACATAGAACTAGAGATAAAGGAGCTCTGTCCCAGGCTATTCACTTGTGTGTAGCATAGCTGAAGGTGGTAAGAATCACCAAGCCAACCTCAAGAACTTGCCAAGAGAAATATAAAACGTGGAAACTATTTCTCTACAAGTATAATCTTAAACCTCAGCATTAAAATAATAATAATAAGAAGAAGAAGACTGAGCTCAAGAGATGTAGCACACAACAATAGAGTGATGCTGTTGGCTTTACAAAGTTAAGGTGAAAAGCATATTCAACCTTTGAAACAGAAACCACTTTCATACTTGCATAGATTCCTATTCAGTTGCTTATACCCAGGAAAGCTTTCAGAAATTTATAAAATACAGAAAGTTAACAAGTATTAAGAAAGGGCAAAGCATGTGTTTTTCAGGGAAGGAAGGCATGGTAGTAAGAGGTTTATTTTAGAATTGATTTTTTTTTTCCTTTGCACAGTGCTAAGGATCAAATGCAAAGCTTCACTTATGCTGGGAAAGTGCTATCCAGTACCACTGAGTTCTACTCTCAGTCTGATAGAATATATTTTTTAAAAAATATAAAAATGTAAGAACAGAAAGCATTAAATTGAAAACAGGACAACAATAAAATATATCTGATTCTTTAAAAAGTTGATAAAACTCAAGCAAAATTCACAAAGGTAGTAAGAAAGAAAACACAAATTACCAACATCAGGGGAAAAAAACCCTGGCTATCACAACAGATACTGTAGCCATTGAAAGGATAATCGAGAAATACTATGACAGAATTACTCTCATAAATTTTACTATTTAGAAGAAATGTACCAACCACTAAAAAGTCACATTCTACATAATGCCAGTCACAATAAGAAAGATAATATAAAAAGACCTGTATCTATTTAAAAAATTGCATTTGCAATTAAGAAGTTCCAGAAAATTACCCAGGCACATTTTGTTTCACTGGAAAATTTTAACAAACATTCAAAGAATTAACACCATTATTTACCAGAAAATTTAAAACAAGGAGCACTTACTACTTTCTCATTTTTATGAGGCCAGTATTATCTTAATACTAAAACTAGAAATTAAGGCACAACAGAAATAATAAAACAGCACAGGCCAACATCTCTCATGAACTTTGATATAAGAATCGTTCATGAAATTTTAGCACATCAAATATAACAGTTGATTTTTTAAATTATAGCCCAACCAACTGGGATTTATTTTGGGGATATAAGACTAGCTTAATGTTTGAAAAATAATTGATATAATTCACCATATTACCACATGAAAGAGTAAATACCTTATGTTCATATCAGTTGATTCAAATAAACACTCATTTATAATAAACACTTATTTTAATAAAAATTCTCACTATAGTATGAGCAGAGAGGAAGTTCTTCAAACATAAATGGCATCTTAAAAAAAATCTATACTAACACCAGACTTAGTAGTAAGAGATTAAAGCCAGGCAAGATGGCACATGCCTGCAATCAGTACCATTACTTTTCTTGTTGCTGAAACAAAATACCTGACATCCAAAGTCAAAGAGGAAAAGGTTAATTTGGCTCACGGTCTGTAGAGGTTTCAGTCCATAATCATTCAGCTGCCTCCAAGGAAGGATAGCACAGCAAACAGGCATCGCAGAGGAGAAACAATTCATGGCAGGCAGAAGACAGCAAAAGCAACCAAGGGGACCACAGCTCTTTCTGTCCCCTTTATCTTATCCAGGCTACCCCTCCTGAGAATGGGTAGCCTTCACACCATTAATGCTAGTGCCCTTGATCTTATCATTGCACTGTGAATCAATCCCAGAGTCACACCCTCTAGATTCAGCCACCTCTGAAAAAGTCCCATGTATGAAAGCATGAGGCTTTGGGGGAACATCTAGACACCAGCCAGAATAATCACTTACAATTGATCCAAAGAAAATTAATACTTAGATATAAATCTTAATTAATGCTAATATAGATGATCTATACTATAAAATGTTGATAAAAGAAAAGACAATGTAAAACCTTGAAGAAATTCACCATCATATGGTTTGGAAGGCTCATGTAATAAAGATATCAAGTCTCCCTAAATTGATCTACAAATTAAACTTAATTCCTGATAAAATGTCAGAAAGTTTCTTTGGAGACATAGACAAACTTAGTCTAGAACTTATATGAAAGAGAAAGGCCCTATAAAGAGTCAGCATAATTTTGAAAACATGAAGAACAAAGTTAGAAGAATCACTTTTCCCAATATTATAACTTTATATAAAACTATAGTAATCAAGGCAGTGTGATGTTGACATATAAATCAATGGAACAGAGAATCCAAAAATATACCCAAACAAATATGCCCAATTGATATTAAATAAAGGGGCAAAAGCAAGTCAATGGACGAGGGACAATCTTTTCCACAAACTGTACTGGAACAACTGAAAATTCATTGGCAAAAAAATATAAAGCTGAACTTAATATTCAAAAGTACTTGTATAACAACTAGCTCCAAATAGGTCATGGGTCTAAACATAAACTATAAAATTTCTAGACAAGAATACAGAAAATCTTCAGGACCTAGGACAAGGCAAAGGTTTCCTACCAAAAGCATAATCTTTAAGAGAAATAACTGATAAACTGTATTTCAACAAAATTTAAAACTTTCATGCTGTAAAACACCCTGCTAAAAGAATGAAAAAACAAATTATAAACTGGGAGAAAATATTTTCATATTACATATTTGAAAAAGTCCTTGGTCTAGAATAGGTAAATAAATCTCCAAAGTTAACAATTAAATATAAATATATATATATATATATATATATATATATATATATATATATAGTTAGAAGTTTAAAGATATGTACAGACATTTCCCTGAAGAAAATACGTGGATGAAAAATGAACACCTAAAACCTATTCTACATAACTAACCACTAGAGAAATTCAAGTTAAAACCATAGTGCTATAGTACTATCTGTCAGAAGGGCTAAGACGCAAAATAGTGAGGACACAAAATGCTGACAGGGATGTAAACAAGCCACATCATTTATATATTATTAGTGAGAATATAAAATGGTAAAACACTCTGGAAAATAGTTTGGCAGTTCTTTCAAAACTGAAAACGGACTTACCATATAAACAAGCAGTTTTACTAGTGGGTATGTATCCCAGATAAACAAAGGCTAATTTCCACGCAAGAATTTAAATAGAAATGTTCATAATGACTTTATTCTTAAGACTCTAAAGCTGAAAACTATCCTTATGTAAACTGTAGTAAACCATACCACACAACAGTACCCAGTTGTAGAGTTATTAATAGGCACAAACCTTGAATGAATTTCAAAAGTATGCTGAATGAAAAACAAAAAATCTCAAAATAAGACGTCATTTATATAGCAAACATCAAATAATAAAATAGTCATGGAGAACAGATTAATGTTTGCTGGGTATTAAGAATGGAGATGTGAGGAAGAGGGAGGTGTGACTTTCAGCAGCTAAAAAAAAAAGAGTTGTACTGCACATAAAGTTGAGTATATAGACTATGATAGTAGTTACCTCAACTAAAACTGATGAAGATAATAAGACTATCAGGCAACATGTGTGATAAACTACAAAGTTACACACACACACACACACACACACACAAAGGGCCTGTATGACATAAACAATGGCAGGTGAAATCAAATCTGGAATTTGCACCAATACGCGTTCCTGGATTTTTTCTTTTAATAATGCACTGCAGTGCTCTAACATGTTAACATGCAATAGGGGTTGTTGGGGACGCTGGTGCAGGCTGGGGCAAGGATATAGGGAGGTTTCTTACACATTTTTTGCAGCTTCTGTGAATCTATAATTATTTCCAAATACAAATTTTAAAACAATATCTCATAAAGTCCTATACAGGTAGCATAGCCAGTCACATGTTTGACTTTAAGATCTTGAGAAAAGAGGGAGGGGGAAAAATAATAATTACACAGTATACAGGACCACAGGGTGGAGAAAACCCATTGTTCAGAGGCTCCTCCCATACCCCCCAAAACATCCTTGATGGTAGGAATGGGAAGACCTTCCTTTTACAGTTTCACACAAAAAGAACATTCTAACTAAAGATGAGTCCCTCGGCTACCATCTAGCACCCAGGAGAGTGGCCCCCTGACTCTGGCCTGTCCTTGGAAGTTCTTTATTGAAAAGGGTCTTTGTGCTACTGCGTAGAAATGCAAAAACCAAGGACCTTGTCTTACAATAGACATGATCCTGTTTACCAGCACATCTCAACACTAGAGGGTGCAATTGGTGATGAGCTGGATCACAGTCAAGATTAAAACCTTTACAAAGGGAAGCACTTTGCAGACATCAACAAAGGTCTTGAAAACACCGGCTTCCACGGCAATGCCCTTCCTCTGTACTTGTTTTGGCTCATTGGTGCCTCTACCATGATTTGATGCTTTGGAAAAACCATTCATCCCATGCAGATGCTCTGGTAGGTAGTCATGACACTGGCTGGACAAGAAGTATTTTCACCACCCCACAGAAAGACAAAGAAATAGAAGACTCCTAGACAGGGTTGCTTCACTAGAACTTGCAGGTATGGGTCAAAGCTTCAACTAAAAAAGGAATGTTCCTTTGCCTCATTTTGCCTTCTGTTTATATGAGACGGGATTCAGGAGTCAGAATGTGGGTCTTCACCAAACACATCTTTCTATCTCGACCCAAGTTTTATAATAGTAGCTGTCACAGAGACTTGCTACTTTATTCAAATTGACAGGGGAAAGCAAGCCAATCCACATCCCAGAACCTTTCTGAGCTTGTATAGGCCCTGAGCTCTCAAATGCATGTGACACTTAGTTCTTACTCAGTCAATAATTGGAGAGACCATCTCCAAAGTTACTACTATGATAATTGCAGGCTTAAGAACAGTGATCAAATGACTTCTAATTTAAAGGGACCACCTTCCAAACAACCTGGTCCAAAGTCAAGGTGATCCTCACTAATCCAGAAATGAACCCCCAATGGAAATCTGTTAAACGTAAGTGTTTAAATTAAGATATTGATCTTGCCAACTTACGTGGAACTGGTCTGAGGTTGTTCAAATGCTTCTTTTGGAATTTTAAGGCCAGGGTTTCGTTTCTTGCCTATAGGGAAAGAAATAAGGAAAAAATTAAAGTCTATGTCACAGTTCAAGAGAACAGGAGCAAAAACTGAGAGTTTCCATGAGCGCACACTGCCATCATCTGGTCCAGATCACCAGACAGTCTGTGAGTAACAAGAACCAAAGCACCAGCCAGCACAGTCATCCCAAATGCGGGCTGGGCTCAAGAATGGTATTTTCATCAGCCTAACCTGAAAATCACCAGATAAGAATGCCAACTACCTTTTTCTAGGAAGACTTACTCTTTCCCCCTGCTGAGAATTTGTAATTTAATTTGTCTTTTCTTTTTTACAATAATCATGATGACAGATATGATGTTAGTTTTGTTATTTATTTATTCTTAATATCAGCAAAATGCAGTCACCACTGCCTCAGTATCCTACAATCTTTCAAATTTGTCTGTGAACAATTGCCAGAATTAACAATGATAATAGAATAAAAACTGCTTTTCCACTATCCTGCCTTGTTCCGTTCCTCAGTTCACCTGCCAGAAGTTGAAAACCCTACGAAAGGACTTTAAAACATACCACCTAGAGTAATATTGACTCGTATTTGCTCTGTGCCAAGATGGATTAAGATAGCAGATGGACTCAGGCAAGGAGGTTACCACTTCTTTGGGGGCCAGCTGGGAACGTAACCTGATGTTGCTCATCAATGAGCTGAAACTACAAGAGAACTTGGCTCAAGTACTTCTGTTGATGAGTCAAAAAGAACAGACTGAGAAATGCCAGCTCAGGAAGCAGATTGGAAAAAACAGTCTTTTAAGGGCCTGGAATTTTTCTCCCTGTATAGAGAACCTGTGTCTCTTTGCCCTTGGCAGGGGAAACCAAATCAGAACTGGGGAGAAGGCCCACGGTTCTACTTCCTTGTTCACCTCTTCCCTGCCTTGACGGTGAGCACTTCAGAGCAGATAGAGCCCTGCGTGATATCCTGGGTAATTCTAAAGCTACTAAGGAATTTAAGAATCAAGTACGTAATCTCCTTGCAGGAAGATCACAGCTGAAGACTTGGGGACCTGATCAGCATCACAGAGCCAGCAAGGACCTTGCCAGAATCAGGGTTCAGGACTCCTGACCCCCAAGTTAGAGGCTTTTTACTCACTATTTCAGGACAGCGAAAATACAGACCTGATGGGATTTCAGTTTGTCTATTCACCAAGGGACCATCAGAATGACTTTGCATCTGACACTCTATTTCCTCCACTGTAAAACTGAGAAATTACACCCATACACACTTCACTCGACTGATATGAAAATCACATCAGACCATGAATAAGAAAAATCCCTGAGATACAATAAAGAGCTCTTAATTACAATCATGTGAAGAAACAATCTAGATAGTCAGTCTCTCTCCCCCTTTCTCTCCCCTCCCTCCCTCTCTTTTCCTCTTTGTGTGTGTGTGTGTGTGTGTGTGTGTGTGTGTGTGTGATACTGGAGATTTAATCCAAGGCCTTCACTGAGCTATATCCCAGCCTATTTTTTATTTTTTTTTAATTTTATTTTGAGATGGGGTCTTGCTAAGTCACTAAGAAAAATCATTTGAAATTCATGAGCAAAATGTGTCATGTTATTAACACCCAATACAACGTGTGACTAAGTTTTTTTCCATTCCTTCAAAATCCAAAATCTAAATCAAGCCTATCAAGTATCATAATGCCCGAAAAAATGTTTATCCATCAACAACGAGAAAGCCCTTTAAGAATACCTTCAGTCAAACAAATTTGCTCAGTTCTCTCTTCATTTCTCTCTATGCATCATGTAAGATTTAACACTCACCATTCACTTTCCTGCTCTTGAAGCTTATAGCATCATTTTGGACATTGTACTCAATTAGTCAACATAATGCAATGTCATGTGACAATACATGGAGCTTTATTACATACCAGAAACTCTACTAGGAGCCTATCTGACTGTGAAAATCAAATAGGCCTAGAGCCTATTTCCAACAAGTTTCATCCATGGACCTCAGTCAAAAAGTCAGGGGATGCTATTTCAAATGAGACAGCACAGCAAGGACTGAATGACAGATTCAAAGTATTCAAATAACTACACACATAGTCCAGTACACGTGACAGGTAATTCAGACAATTTCAATGACACAATTCTATAGTTCTCCTAAATAAAACAAAACTAAAAGCAAACTATTTTGGCTGTGAAAAAAAAGTCCCAAATGCTCATTTAAGCAAAACAAAAGCTGAAGTTACTCTTAAACTCATACCGTTTCTCTTCTTCATTCGTAACTCTTATAAAATGGAAGTAAAAAGAGCTATTTACTGAAAAACCTCCTTTGAAAAACCTGAATAAAGCCAGTAGTTAGGTGCAATTCCTAATAGTATCAAAATACCTATTTTGAAATGAAAAAGAAAGAGAGACAGAGACACAGAGACACACACACACACAGACTATGACACAGAGAGAGAGATTGAGACTGACTGATTTCTTGGCATGCACAGCAAAGGAATAAATGATCACAACATTAAAGTCCCCAAGTGGAGGCAGAAAGCCTGTGGTTCTCTCTGCACTTCATCTGTATACCCAGCCGCTCTACCCAGACATCAACACCACTTTCCCCCTGAATTTGCTGCCTATTTCATGAAACTGCCAGCTACTTTTCTCTAGATTGAACCCCTGACTATACTTAAGCTGCAGATTTGCATAGTCTTCAGAATGTTCTTAAATCTAGTAATTCAAAGTCCAGCAAACTTCCCTACAGCAACCAGGAAAAAACTGTTCCACGAAATCTAGCTGAAATATAGTTAGAAAATATCCTGTCCTCACTTGAAAGAAGTACATCAAATAAAAGAGAAATCATAAACTCATGCACATCAACATTCCAGAATTCACATACTTGCCCATCCCTGAAAGAGCCAGCAACTCGGATGCAGTTTTGAAGGCTTCAGGGAAAGCCAGCAGAAGAAAAATTCACAGAAGTTATTCTTTACTTAGTTCCAAAGACCACACACTACAGCTGGGAGAAACCAACCGGACCAGACTCCACCCCCTCCGCCAGAGCAAATTGCAGCAAAACTCTGCAAGTTCATTGTTCCCGGGGAAACTGCAACTCAGGAGGGGAGACAGGAAGTAGGTGCATTCGGACAGCCAGGCATGACATTTATCATTAACCAGAATCGGAGAAGTAAATCTATAAAGCAATTCTAGACAGTACAATGGTCTCCAGCCTCCCTGTAAACGCCTCTTTTATTTCTTAAAAAAAGAATAACAATACATGGTCAGTTTACAGCTGTGTTTAGTTCAGAGCAATCTGTTTCCCCTAGGAAGGCTGCCAACACCTGACGCTAACACTGAACACTAAGTTTAAAAAAAAAAAAATTAAAGGGGGAGGGAACAATATAAACAATAAAGCTAGGTGGCCAACTATATTAAACGGTCTTTTCTCCTGATATTCTAAAGTAAAAATGAAAAGAAGTCCAAAAACAGATGTTATATTATGCCCCATGCCAGCAACAAGCCTTCTCAGAAAGTGGATTCTGTCTTCCTGCCCTGCTCTTAGCAAAACTCTGCAAAGAAGAATCCTTGCTGGTCTGACTGGGCCAGGCAGCGCTGTATAACATCGGCCCCTGTTATACCCAGGCATTTTCTTTGAAAATAATGTGGTTCCAACACACATGTATATTTGCAAAATTCATCTTAAACTAAAGCTGGGTCACTATAATCCAGACCTGAAGGAAAATAGCATGGGGGAGGCAGGCAGGCTTGCCAATAGTTAGAAAATATTTACTAGGCCACAGAAATGTTCACTAGCTTTGACCGTGTGGAAAATTCTGGGTTATGTGAGAGTCTTGCCCAGCACCCACTCACAAAGGGTGAGCACAAAGGGCTCCTCTGATGTGTCTCATTACATAAAGTAGGAGATTGTGCTGCACGGCCAAGCCAGGCAGGACAAGGGCCCCACACGGTCAGCAGAAGGTGGCATCCTAAGGACATGCCGGTGCCTAAATATTTGTCAGCTTGGCTAAGGGCTGGACAGCGTGATTCTGAGGGTTTAAGCTTCACAAAAGGATGGCAGTGCTTCCAGTGCCAAATTTATTTTGAAAATCTGTTTCCCAATATGAATGGGATTTCTAGCCAAGTAACTGGCAACCTGAAAGCCTTGGCTGCCCTCTCCTTACTACTTGCATCTGGGCTTAAATTCCAAGTGTAGTTGGCAATGAAACTGGCAGAGAAATGTCATTAGCTCTTATTCCGTGGCAAGGATCATATGCAAAATGACTCATGGAGCAGGGAAGAGGAACAGGAATACAGGGAGATAGCTGTCTTTACAATACCCATCTGTAAATGGACATGAATTCCTTGCCCACTCCACCCCGCCAAAGCCACTGGTCACATGCGCCACGGAGAATACCAGCAGTGTGCCAGAGTTCTGTGGAATTGCATGAAGGGTAGAGAAGAAAAGCTAAAAAGCTCATTTGAAGACCTGCAGTCACTTTGATTTCAAGGAGGCAAAGTGGTAGGGAACCTGTGGCACACAGAGCCCTCTCTGCGGGCACAGGAGCCAAGTGCAGGAGTAGTTTTTTTCTAAACTAAAGCCTCGATATTCAGGTTTAATTGCAGTGTTGGCACTTCATGATAGATAAATGGGTTTGGGGTTGCAGTGTGGGCACTCGAACTTTAAAAGGTTCATCATCAGTGTCTTATGAGCTTACCACATTGTTTCCTCTGCTGAGGGGGTTGGGGGGGTCCCAGCTGCTGTAAATGAGAGCTTAATCCTGCAAACTCAACTCATTGACTAGTAACCCCACAGAAACTTTCCCTTACCACTCTCCGTAAAACAGGTCCCCATGGCCGTTTTCCCTTTATTTTCCTCATAAGCCATAACTATTGTATAGTTGTACCTATTTGTTTTTGCATTTATTTATTCTTATTTACTACCTGTCTCCCTCACTAGAATTTAAGTTGCATGACAACAGTGATTTTGCCCAGCCCCTGCATGTTATAAATATCTATTGGCTGAGTATTTTCTCGACCGATATGAGCTATCTCTCTGTCTTTGAGGTAAAATTGCCAATAGTTCACCAAAGGAAGACATTTCAAGGTACAAACTTCATTAGGATGCAAAATTTTGCCTTCAAAGAATCAGGGGATATGAAAATCTAATTACTATAACAGTGAGTATATGTGAAGGATGCTACAAGCATTATATCCTGAAAGCAGGAGAAAAGAAATAAGGCAAGGACACAAAACAAAACAGAAAAAAGGCAATGAAAAAAAGAGAAAGGTCTCACAAAGAAATACAAAAGAAGTGTGTTTTTGTTGTCGTTTGTTTGTTTTTTAAGACAGGTTCCCACTGTGTAGCTCATGCTGGCCTTGAACTCACTGTGTAGGCCAGGCTGGCCTCAAACTCACTACCCTTCCTTCCTCAGTCTCATGAGTGCTGGTATTACAGGAGTGTTCCACTACGCAACTGGTAGGACTTTGAGAGTACGTGAGGATTCATTATACAATACTTCTTCTTTGTATATATTTTAAATACTTTCAAAATCAAAACTTCAAACTGAGTATGTTGGCTCATGCCTATAATCTCAGCACTTGGGAGCCTGAGGCAGGAGAATCACAAGTTCAAAGCCAGTCTGAGCTATCTAGAGAGTTTAAGGCTAGCTGCAGATACAGTGAGACTCTAGCTCAAAAAAAAAAAAAAAAAAACAGTTTAAAAAATAATGGGACATATTCTTACCATCAAGAATTGGGAAAGCAACAAGTGGGATTCCAGGTAAAATAAGGACATGCTACCAATGATGGGAAGAGACAGTATAATGTATTTATAGAATTCCGAGTTGTCTGCTTGGATAAAGTTAAAGATGGTGATAGAAGCATGGTAGGGAAGGTTGGAGTGAAAAAAATGCAATACTATGAATAATAAATTTCAAATTTCAGACTTAGAAGAAAAGTTTCCTATGTTTTTGAGAAGCATGTCATGCTATATCAATGGTACAGGAAAAAAAAAAGACAATGTAAGATTAATTAACCTAGTATCTGCAGATGTTTTGAAACTCATATACACACAAATTCACATATACACATGCCTTGATGTTTTCAGCCTTCAAATCTTTGCTCACATTTTCCCTGAAATGTCCTCATTATCTGTCTTCCCTGGTCAACTTCAAGCATGTCCTTATCCATGAAACCTTCCGCAAAAGACCCAAATATAACGAATGTCCCGCCTCTGTGTGGCCACAGTACCTTGGGCATTACCTTTAATCTCCCCTCCTACTCTGATTAATGGAACCCATCTGTTCACCCAGTGCTTTCACTAACAAGGCATGTTTTTGAAAGCCTGACCCCATGTCTTACCATCCACAGAGTGAGCTCTGATGCAAGAAATGAGAGGCAGAAACTAAGTGATACGGCTGTCAAATAAACTGCTTGAAATTTGCAGAGGCAAAATCTGCAAGTACCGGTAACTCAGTGGATAAGAAATGGATAGAGGAATGGAAGTTAAGTAGGAACAATACTAACTGAAATGCTCATCATCACCAGGCTTTTCCACACTGAGACAGAATTAAGTGAAAGAAGAAAAGCAGACCAAGCGGAGTAGGCAGCGGAGAGAGAGGAGAAAACCAGGTTCAGTTCAGATGTGACAGGAGTAAGATGATGGAGACATGTCTGTCAGATTTCAAACAGATAAACCAAGCTTCAGGTGGATGTTGGAAAATGCATAGACCTGGGAGTAACAGAGAAACAGAA
The DNA here is from genome assembly GCA_004363535.1 of Dasyprocta punctata. Classification (NCBI taxonomy): domain Eukaryota; kingdom Metazoa; phylum Chordata; class Mammalia; order Rodentia; family Dasyproctidae; genus Dasyprocta; species Dasyprocta punctata. Next base: position 29,444 of record RJWM01013675.1, read on the forward strand.
AGGTGTACTAGGCAGACAAGGAAACAAGAACAGGAGAAGAGAGGAAGCAACCAAGGCAAGAACCCTTTGAGAGAATAAAGAATCACTGAAGGACACAAGAATTGCTGGTCCTGTCAAGGGAGAAGGAGTCAGATGTACAAAGCAGCATCAGTGACCAATTTGGAGATGTCCTCATTTTCAAAAAAATGAAAGCACTCAGAAGGGCTTTGTAGTTTATGTAACAGAAGCTCTCTTTTTGGACCTGGGAAAGCTGAAGTGTGTTGATGCTAACTATGTCCTCTTGAAAAAACCTAGAAGCAAACCACAGTTAATGCCCTCTAGCTGTCAGCTAGACCCAGTGTGAAGGTAGGAGGCAGACAGTAGTTGGACGGGGAATCCCCACTGTCTGTCTACACACATCTGCTTCCTCATTCATGTGCAGCGCCATTCATGAGTGTTTGTCTAAAGGAAATGCAGTCATAATGATGCTAAAATCGCCACCACTCTAAAATAAAAATACAGCGAGAGCAGGAGAAAGAAATTTAGGAATGCAATCTTTTCAAAATGCACAATGAGTTTTAGCAAGGTTTAAAAAGAGCACTCTTTTTTAAAGAGATTAAATACAGAAATATTTACAAATGAAATAAAAATGGTTCTAGGATTTGTTTCAAAAATAATTTGGGAGCCAGATATGGTAGCACATGCCTGAAATCCCAACACTTGGGAGGCTGAGGCAGAAGAATCACCAGAAGTTCAAGGCCAGCCTGGACTAGATAGTAAGACTCTGGTCTCGAAAAAAAAAAATATTTGCAGAGGTAGAAAGATAAAGATATAGCCATGAGCTGATAATTGCCAAAGGTCTAATTAATATAGGCAGTTCATTATCTTTTATACTTATGAATACTGAGATACAAAGGTTTTAAATAAGCAACAGAGTCACACAAAGCACTCAATATTAAGAGGGTTAGGAGAAAGGGATTTTTTTTCCCCTCTTTGGTTCAAGGTTCCTTGTTTTTGTTTTTGTTTTTGTTTTCTAGGACTGAGTATGAAATCCAGGACCACATGCATGCTATGAAAATCCTCTCACCCTGATCTACAACCCAGCCCCAAAGACTACAATTTTAGTAGCACTGTGATCACCTCTGTTACAACCAAGGAAAACTGTAGGACTTTAATTTTGATTGAATAAGCTACTTGAATGCTGAAATCACAAGGAAATACACAGGATGCTCAACAATAATGATTTTTAGAGGCTAGTCTCAAAGGGTCTATTCTGCGTCTCCCCCAGTTTGTTATGATTTGGATCTTAAATGGCCCATAAAGGTTCATGAGTTGAGGGCTTCATCCCTAGTTGCTGGAGTCACTGGGAAGTGTTGAAAACTTCAGGAGCTGGGACTTAATGGAAGGAAGTTAGGTCAATGGAGGGCCATATCTTTGAAGAGGATACTGAGACCCCAGCTCTCTTCCTCTTCCTCTCCCTCTTCCTCTCCCACTCCTCCCTCTCCCTCTGTCTCTGTCTGTCTCTGTCTCTGTCTGGTCTCTGTCTCTATTTCTATGTCTCTCTCTCTCTCTCTCTCTCTCTCTGCTTCCCAGCTACCATGAGGTAATCAGTACCTCCACCACATGCTTCCTACCATGATGTTCTGCCTCCCCACAGGCCTGAAAATACGGAATCAATTGACCATAAACTAAACCCCTAACACTAGGAGCCAAAATAAATCTTTTGTCTATATAAGTTGATTAACTCTGCTATTTTGCAACAGCGATGGAAAACTGACTTACACCCACATCTATTTTCTTTTCTTCAGCTGTATTTTACCGTAATGAGGTACACCTTAAAGAGAAGAATCTGAAATCCCTCTCTAGAAGGGTAATTTTCATTATGTTACATAATATTAGTCCTTTTTATAAACTCTCAGAAGAAAGTGTGCAATATATTACAGGAGGAGTTTGCATCTCCTGCAATAATTAACCAATCCTTGCCTGTGAACAATGTCTCATTATATGTTTCCATCCATAGAGTAACTGGTTAAAAAACTAGGGATAACTGGAAATCGTATTCATATTTATTTTTGGGTCATGTTGTTTGTGGCTCTACTTTGTTTCTGTCTTACCTACTCATTCAATAGCATTTTATTACGGAATATTTTAACTATATGAGGAAGTACACAAACATTTCTAGTCAGTCCCTAGGTATGGATTTCCTAGCTTCAGCAAATGCCAACTCAGAGCCAGTTTCATTTCATCTTTATTTTATCCACTTCCCCAGATCAAATCATTTTTTAATAAACATTCACCAAATGTCTCTAAAGAAACTGGCTATTTTTATACACATAATCACAATAACCATTATCATACCTGTACAAAAAATTTCTTAACATCTGCTTAGTGTTAAAATTATAGTCTAGGATATTTTTAAATTACTGGTTATGCTTGAATCAGGATCAAAATCAAGTCCATGCCTTATGACTAGTTGATAAGTTTATTAGTTTCTCTGTCTCTCTCTTTCCATCTCTCTCTCTTTCTCATTCTTGCTCTAACTGTATTTCTGTCTATATCTTACCACTCTATCTTATCTCTATCCCTATCACTATCTCTATCTCAGTTTTTATCTCTGTCTTTCTAGTACTGGAGAGTAAACCTTCATACTGATCTACACCCCAGTTTTTTCCTTATTTTTATTTTCAGACAAGTTCTCACTAAATTCCCCAGACTGAGTTTGAATTTGCAATTCATCTCTCTCAGATTTCCAGAGTGCTGGAATCACAGGTATCCACCACCATGCCTGATTCACAATTCTCAATGTTTTTGTTTGGCAAAACTACTTCATAGTAGTCTTATTTAATTTAACTCTGTGTCAAATTGCTGAATTGTATGCAATCTAGCAAGCTATCTTAAATTCTTAATAGGAAAAGAAAGGAATGAATAAATATATAATCCCTCAAGAATATTTGGTAATTTTAAAATGTTTTAAAATTAGCGATTTGGTAGACAAATAGTTATACATCATTGTTTTTAAATACATTTTTAAAAATATTAAATGAAGCTCAGGATTTTTTATATATCCACTGACATCTGTATTCATTTTCCATGAGCTACCTATTCAAGTTATTTGTCTATTTTTATACTAGGTTACTATTGGTTTATTTGCAAAACAGGACCTTGTTCCTTTTGTAGTCAGTGTCGTAACACACACAAACACATACTTGAATATTTGTTTCTATTTTTCCTCTTTGATTGTACAAAAGCTTAAACTTTGACATTAGCCTATAGCCTGCGCATTTTAATGAGGCAGGACATGCTTTCTCCTTTCACAATGAGTAGATCCTTGTCCAGATACCATCTGCTAATCCTGCTAGTCTTTGCTGAAGCAAAGAAGGAAGAGATGCTAACCTCCTTTATGCCTTACTAACTCAGTGCCACATAGGAAAAAAAAATCATGAGGAGGAAATACAGTCCTTTCTGCAGGCCTGGAGTGCATTCTGAAATGCTGTGTGGTCCCTGCCAAGAAGAAACAAGAGGCTAAAGAAACCATAGCCAAAGCAATATCAAAAAATATGGTAGGATTCTTTGCCCGGAAACTTCAAGTCTCCAGTCTGGAAAACCTTGGTCTAATCCTTTGCACCCATGGTTGTTTCTAAAATATCCAGTTACCTTTCTCTACGCAGAAGTCAGAAATTGTTGGGGGTCCTGTTTTGCAAAGCAGAGCCTGGGAAAGGACCATGGCGGCCTTTGCCTTTCATTCTACTACATATTTTCCTGGCTTAGTGCATCTCTTACGAGTGACATTTTTAGTTAAAGGTTCATTATGTTCAATTAAAAAGCCAAGACTAAGAAACGGCTTCAAGGAAATTACAAAATTTCAATACAAGATTTTCTGAAATGAGAAAGCTAATCTATAAAAGCCAACTATTTATTTTTAAAGCAATTTGCTTATGCCAGCGTACTACTATTTCAATACGATTTGAAATCATCATGTTACCCTTACCAAGAAAATTCCACAGTCTGAAAATTCCACAGACTGCAACCCTCAGTTTTAACTCCTGCATAAATTGCCATCACTACAATGAATAAATATTGCTTCAGGGAACGCTATAATGCAAGGTGTCAGAAGGAGTGGGGTACGCTAGTCTTAGGAAACAAGACTAGTAATTTTTTCAGTCCGTCACCTCGAAACATGCAAATCTGCTCATCTCCAAAACTGAGCACAAGAAAAACAGAGAAATTCCCTATCGCAAGGGAAAAATGTTCTTCCTACCAATGTGAGCTCAAGACTGCGAGTGAGAAGTGTAGATTTATATATGCTCTATGATATCTCATATCTACTATGACCTAAACAATGATCCTAAACTGGTTTCAATGGCTAACCAAAAGTACAAGGAGATCACTTATAATGATCCCTGGATACACTAATTTCGGAAGATTTGCTTGACATTGTAGATTTTTATTGGGTCAGGTTCAACTGAATGTTACTAATGGAAATGCTCACAGTGTTTATTATTGGAGAGTGGGAAGAAAGACTAAGGCAAGCACTCTTATGGTCAAATGATTTAAGCCTCCAACAAAGTTATATGCAGTAAACTGGAAAATAACTCAGCATGACCCTGTGAAAAAGCATACTGGGCAAGACCGGCCTGAGCTACATAGTGCGTGACCCTGCCTCAAAAAACTAGGACCAGGAGTTCGGCTCAGTGGCTTAAGCACCTGCCCTGGCAGGTGCAAGGTTGTGAGTTCGATCCCTGGTGCAGAAAAAAAAAAAAAAAAAAAAAAAAAAAACCATCCTGGGGGAGAGGAGCAAACCTCTCATAAGCTGTGATAATGTGTGAAGCTATTAATCTAATCCTTATCCCTAAAATGAGAATACCAGCATCGACTTTGGAGGGGTTAAAAAAGCTAAGCAATATATGAAGCGATGCAAGATAACTATGAGGTATGGTCAAACAATACAGTGAACATTTAAATATTTTTAAAAGTGTTACAGGGAAAGACACATTGCCATGAACTTTCCTCAAAATACTTCCCTTCACATGGAACACACTTATCCCATTGTTCTTGTCATTTTTCTGAAACAGTTCTGGAAAGATTCTTTTGCAAGTATCTTCAGTTGCACTGTTGTGGTACCTCAATGTCCTGAATCCATTCAAAATGTTGACCCTTCACAGTCAATTTGACTTTGAGAAAGAACCAAAAGTTACACAATGCTATATTCTGGGAATAAATTGGATGTCACTTGGCAGTAGCATTCATCATATTTTTTAATATACCTCAAAAAAGACACTTAGGAAGGAGGACTTCCAGAACTGCTTCAGAAAGTGGCAAAAATAATGGGAGAAGTGTTTTAGAAATGAGGAGTAGTATGGGGGGTGTTAATGGCAATGTGTCTTTTACTGTAATCATTTTTTTAAATTTATACACTCACCATATATTTTGACCACACTTTGTACATATTTGATAAAGTAATGCTGGATAGTTCTTTTTCTTCATTAACAAGTATTAAAAAATAAGAGCAGCTAGAATTCATTGAGTATTTATTATATTTCAGACACAATCTTCAGCATTTCACATGACTTACTTAATGATCACAACAACTGCATAGTGTCCTATTTCAAGGACCTTGCCCAGAGACAGAGGTTTTCAGAGATGTGAGCAGTCAGCTTTCCCATATAACACAATTGCATTTAGCACTCCAACTGAAATTGCTCTTCATCATGAGTCTATTTCCACTGGCTTGTGGAAGGATTGTTGTTGAACTGTGTCAGAGCTATATATAAATTCTGGAATCCAAAGGAAAATGTCCTGGATTCAACCCACTGTACAGGCTTCCTACTCATATGACCAGGCTTCTCTTGAAAACATGTGCAGATTATAAACCTATTTACCAGAAACTGTGGGAATATGACTTAGGGCTACTGAGGGTCTCTAGACTCAGTCAAAAAGCTATATTGCCATAAACTTTGCTTTCAATTTTCTGAACTTTAGTTCCCCTGATGCTAAAATGCAAAACATGCAGTTCGCTAATCAGGCAGCTAATTGTCTCACTGACGAATGTTCTAGTATATCAGAGGAGAACTACATCAGTTTTATAAAGTCACAAAGTTTTCTACTCTTCAGTAGCTCTGTGACATGTTTATAAACTAACACCTTTCCCTTAAAGGAGTTCCTGATGACTTTTAAAAGCCTGTTCCCTACCAGACATGCATTACCTTAGCAGAAGGGTAACAGTCAAGCGGCTCTGAAAAGTTGTGACTGTGACCCCTGTGTTTGTAAGATTTTACATCTTAGGGATGCTTATGCCATGTGTGGTGATGAACCCTCTCAAAATCCAAGAACAGGGCTCTTAGTCCATTAGTGGATTCAGTGATTACCTTATCCTGACAGTATCTCAACCTGTTGTCTTTCCCTTCCTGTTAGGGGACTTAACAGTCCCAGGGTAGACTAAACGTTTGGGGACACTGAGACTCTCCCGTCTGGTTTCTTCGAAGAAACTTTAACACTCAAAATAAAATAAACATACAAAATCAAATATACTGCAATGACCCTCTTGGGAACATTTTCTCAATAGGGTTGTATTTTCTCTTCAAGAAACTGTCCCATTCTCCAATGCCTTAAAAAATAAAATGAGCAAGTAAACAAATCAGCTTTCCCACCAAATAACAGTCTCATTGAATCCAGCCCTATAGCCAGAATGAGTGTCTCTCAGTTGTTTGGCACCTAGCACAATGTTGAGAAAAAAACTGAGAAACTTCTCTCCTCCAGCAGCCCCTCTTTTCTCCTCCACATGCTTTCAAGTATTCTAGGGTTAATTGCAGGTTCTTTACCTTGTAAATTCAGCCTCTTCCTCCACAGTTCACATCCATAAACATGGGAAAACCCAGACTTTTCAAGAAAAAGTTAAATAAGCGTCAAAAGCATGTTATATTGAGGAATAAAGATCTAAGGAAACTTTTGACACTTGAGTTTTTGTACATGTGTTATTACTGTCTTTAAAACGATGAGAAATTTGAGGGATTGCCAAAGCAAGAAAAGAAGCCACAGGGGCAAAGAATCGAAAGAGGCCAGGGAAGTACACTGAAATGACACGATGTGGGGTGCCAGTGGACACCAGGGTATGGAGAAGACAGAAGAGAGGCAATCTCACAGAAAGGAGTCTTTAGACAAGACAGGAAAAGGGTAAAAAGGATGACTGCAGAGACAAAATCCGATGTGAAGGGAAGTGGAGAGAGACACTAAGTACTGACATGCAGCAGGTTGTTCTGCCAAGATTTCCCATAGGGTCCTACAAAACACGAAGCCAAGAAACATTAGAAACAGTCCAAATAGGTCAGCAAACAAGTTCCTACAGATTCAAATGAAGTGGTACCGGGTACTCTTGCAGTTCAGTAGCTTCTGAAGAAGTAGCCAATGTTATAAGAGAAACAAGAAAACAATCCAAACAGACAACCAAGCTACGCAAGGATCGAAAGCAGGCACAACTTGAAACTTGTTCATTTTTTCTAAGACCCTCCTCTGTTTCAAAGCTGATCATTTTAAAACCTGGGAACAAATGACTCAAAAGTGGTTCCCAGCTCAAGAACTGTCCACAGTTCTCATGATCATGTATGAATACAAGATATATCTCACTCATCTAGAAATTTTAGAAAGTTTGCTACTAAAGAATTTGATTTCGTTACCTCAGAGTTGTAACACCACGGCTTAAAATATGGCCCAAGACACTACAGTTGCACTCCAAATCTCATTATAATGCTTCATTATAATATAATTCAGTGATCTTAGAATATGCAGAGTTGTGGAAACACCATCATAATCAATTTTAGAACATTTTAATCACCCATAAAATAAACACCCTACCTATTATCAGTCACTTTTCATCTCCCACCAACTTGTATCCTCCTTGAGGCCTCAGACAAACACTAGTTAGCTTTCTGTCTCTCTACATTTGCCTACTCTCGGCATTTATACAATAAGTGTGCTTTTTGTGAATGGCTCGTTGCATTATGCATCTTCTTTTGATTGTTTGTTTTTTGGGTTTTTTTGTTTTTGCTTTTGTTTTACAGTACTAGGGATCAAATGTAGGGGTTCTGTACTACTGAGCTACATTTTGAGTCTTTTTAATTTTTTTTTTCTTTTTTTAGCCCTGAGACAGGATCTCACTAAGTTGCCCAGACAGGACTCAAACTTGTGATTCTCCTGCCTGAGCCACCCTCATTGCTGATATTATAGGCATTTGCCACCATGCCCAACTCCTCATCATGTTTTCAAGGTTCATCTATGTCTCAGCATGCATCAGGTCTTCTTCCTTTCCTTATTTCTCTGATAATCTATCCTATGAACATTCTGCATTTTGTCTGTTTATCGGTTGATGTATATCTGCATTGCTTCAACTGCTTAGCTATTTTAAATAGTGCTGCTGTGTACACTCATGCACCAATTTTTATGGGGACAAAGTTTTTCAATTCTTATAGGTACTAAGATACCTAGCAGTGAAACTACTGCATCAAGCAGTAACTCTATGGTTACCTTTTCAGGAAACCATTCAACTGTTTTCCAAGGCAGCTATTCCACTGTACATTCCCATCAGTAGTCTACCGGATCCCAAATTACCCACTAAATTAAAAAAAATGAAATGCCATATCCACCAGAAAATAGTAGTAAATCCTAGCCCAATCGATAAAGGATTGGAAAGAAGTTACGGGTGGTAGAATCTGACTAGCCTGAGCAAGTTGGCAACATGGCAATATTCTGTCACAAAAACAAACATATAAATAAAAAAATAAAGAAAGAAAAACATCTGAGGATGTAACTCAGTGCAAAAGACCCGGGTTCAATCTTAGGGTCACAAAAAAGCAAAAGATTTCAGACACTGCAAGAACCTAGGTACTGAGTTTAGAAACTTGAGACTAGAGACTAGAAATTAGAAACTTGGAGGCTTTAGTTGCTTAATTTTTCTGTACTCAGTTAAGCAATTCAGGATCAAGGTAGTCAGTTTCACAGTTCATACAATTATTGGAATCCAACAATGTCTGAGGCCAACCATTCACTTAGACCTTTATATGCATTTACATCTCATAACCATGCTCCCAAGTTAACTATTTCCTAAGGAAAAAAAAAATTGAAAGCATGATTACCATAAAATCCAACCATTCCACCTCAGGAGATACACCGAAAAGAATTTCAAATGCTATGATGAGCCAAACTGTTTCCTCACAAAATTCTTATGTTGAAGTACTAACCCTTAGTATGTTAAAATGTCCCTTTATTTGGTGATAAATTTTTAAAGAGATAGTCAAATAAAAATATGGCCATTTGGATGCGTTTTAATTCATTATGTCCTTAAGAGAAGAAATTTGGACGCATGTACCCACACACACAGAGTGGGGTGATGGGGCAGTGACTTGTGTGAAAGAAGATACAAGAAGACAGCCACGTACAAGCTGACGACAGAAGCCTTAAATGAAACTAACTTTTATAACACACTTGATCTCAGATTTCCAGCCTCCAGAAATGCGAGAAGAGAAATTTCTCTTGTTCAAACCACCCAATCTAGGATTGCCTGCTCTGGCAACCCTAGCAAAGTAACAGACAGACCTCAAAAAGATATTTAGGCACATATGCTTATGGTAGCATTATTTACAATAGTCCAAAGGTAAAAGCAGCTTATTTATCTACTGATGCATACATGGCTAAATATTTGCATCTATATGCAATGGAAAATTACTCAGCCTTTAAAATGAGCAGAAATTCTGACATATGCGATAACATGAATGACCCTTGAGGAAATTATGCTGAGTGGAATAATCTAATTACAAAAACAAATACTGTCTGATTCTACTTACACATGGTACCTACAGTAGTCAAATGCATAGAGGCAGAAGGAGATTAATGGCTGCCAGGACCCAAAGGAAGGGAAGGGAATAGGGAGTTGTTTATTGGGTATAGAATTTCACTTCACTGGTCATAAAGAGTTCCTGGAGATGGTTACTTAATGATGTAGAAGTACTTAATGCTTCTGAATTCTATTCTTAAGAAGGGTTAAGGTAGTGAATCCTTAGTTATGTATATTTTACCACAATTAAAAGTAAATTCTTAAAAGCCAGGTGTGGACGCACGCCTTTAATCCCAGCACTCTGGAGGCTGAGGTAAGAGGAGCATTGTGAGTTCCAGGCCAGCTTGGCTTGGCTACAACGTGAGTGCAAGGCCGGCCCAAGCTACATAGTGTGACCCTGTCTCAAAATACTAGGGCTGGGAGTTTGGCTCAGTGGCTTAAGTATCTGTCTGGCAGACGCAAGGTTGTGAGTTCGATCCCTGGTGCCAAAAAAATAAATTCTTAAAAGAAAAATAATTAACAATTATGCCCATTCTACAAGTTCAAAAACTCAAGTATGGTTGCTACCATTTTATTCTCAAGTTCTGACAGTCTGTTTCCATCTAGGTCTGAATCCAAAGCCCTAGAAATGTTTTCAGTTGGAACCAAGAAGAAATGCTATTTCTTATTCTTCTTTTTCCTATGATTCCAAACCGGGGTTGTTTTCTGATGATTTTGCTTTCCCAAGTACTTTGTTTGTTTAGCTCCTCTGGAAGTATAATCTTTCATGGGAAGGTTACCTAAGTCATTCCCACCCGCATCCTTCCTACCAGTCACTATATCCCTGAATGGTGCTATGGCCTCTTGTTTAAGGATCCAAGAAAAGGAAGAATAAAATGGAACTTTTCCAAAATACCCAGTAGCTCTAGTGAGAGATGCCAAGACAGCTTCCTCCTTTTATGCCAAAGACTACATTCTCTGAAGTTAAATGCATTACAACTTCTCCCAGTTGTCTCAGTATCCCAGAGTTGCTGGACCAGAAGTTTTGCTCTCTGAAAAGCTGAAACTAGTCCCGTCCCAGGGGATAAAACTATGCAGGGTCCTGTTCTCCAGGCCTGCCAAGTTACAAACAGGTTAGGGCTGGTGGAAAGAATGGAATGTTCTGTGAAAAAGAGGAGGGGCACAAAAGTAGCCACAAGCCATCAGGGCTAAAGCCACGGGGCTTCACGTGCTGGGAATGAAAGTGAAACCACATGAAAAAGCTGCGGGTAGATCCACAAGATTCTCGGAAACAGTCCCAAGCTCTCTGGAATGCTTAGTTCTGAAGAATATAAGTTCCTGAATTGCTAAGTGATTAAAACTACATATTTTTTTTCTTAATTTTTATAAACAAACCAGAAAACATTCGACCCGGGAGTGTCAAATAATTCTCCAAATTCTGATCGGAGAAGCACGAACAACCAAGTAACTGCAGCCAGAGAAATGTTATAGAAAGTAAAAGTATAATTTCCTGGATATTCTCATGTGGATAGAAATCTGTTACATAAGGCTCCAAGAAATTGCCCAAATTCTGTGGTGGCACTGAAGCTCTATTGTACTTAATTCTGCTGGGAATAAATAGGCCATTCACAAGGACTAACACATTTTTCAAATAAAATGAATAGCTATGGCCATTGTAGTAGCTTATTTCATTACAGAATGTATCCTGTTCCAGATATTCTGGCAGAGGCTGTAATCACTGGTCACATCACACTTCCTTTTGGGCCTTTACACGACCACATTATTTTTCAGTGAACTGAATAATTGTACAAGCACAGACTGAAACACAGCTTGCTCTGACCCAGGAAGAAAAATGGAGACATACACACTCAGCATAGACTGAAGCTCAAAACCCATCCAGAGTCTTTATCCTCGGGCAGGATTTCAGAGAAGTCGCCTTGTGAGAGCTAGGCAGCGGGACAGAGGATTCTTCCTAGCTGGCACTGGTCCAGGAGGACAAATTTCTTACCAAAAGGACTGCTTAACCTAACCAACCTAACCTTTGGTAACAATGTCACCAAAGAAAGGACCTGGAAAAGATAAATGCACAATGTGGTCCTTCATTTTTTCCCTCAAATATTGACTCAATAACTACCGTCTATTAGCATCAGGCTACACCTTGAAGATAAGAATGAGTTATGGATAGGACCCTATTCCTACTCACCCTACCTGCAAGATGTCTCTTCTAGAAGGCTAAGGAAAGAGAAGGGCAGTGGTGATTTTCTACAGGGCTGAATGAGCTAGGAGTTGTGGGGAGGAGAAACCAAGGTGTCTCTTTGGTTGAATTCCCAATCATTGAAAGAGTTTGTCTACAACTCCTTCCTAACCATCATAATTCATATGCATAAGCAAGCATACCTAGCTCCACTGTCATTCACTTGCACGCCTAAGACGTAACTAAGAGATAGTCAAATGGAAGTTCTTTCTACTTCCATGAATATACTAAACTTTAGATTTTCTTCCTCTGGCCAAGCTGCTCCTGACACCTGGAAAACTCACTGTTCACTCTCCCTGCAATACACACATACTATCCCCAGGCTCTTAAGTGATCTTCCTGTATTTGGACCCCATTTTTTCCCTATAACCTTGTGCCTTCTTTTTTATTCTTTCCCTTTCCCTCCACCTACGAGACTAGAAAGTTACATCTGCATCTTCAGCTTCATTTTGTCAGGGGTGAATCACCGGTATATAATTCAAGACCAAAGCAAGACAATTAAAAGATATCACTTCTGCTAACTTTCTTGATTGCATGAGTGGTTATTCTCATTGTACAGATGAGAAACTAAACTTTAGAATGGGCAGGTAAATAAACCACAATATTACACATAAATAAGAGTGGATCTAGGTGTGTCTTGATCAAGGCCTGCATTTTCCTCACTAGACTATTTGGAAGGTAGTGTGTGTATATGGAAAAATAATTTATACAGCAGTCCCAGTTTCTCTCTGCCCAATTTCTACTTCAGTCCGCAGTGTGATTTTTCCATCCAACACAGGTTTTTGAACAGTTTCCAAACAGATGCAACTTCACAGGGCCTCATCTTTGACTGCACCAGATGTCTTCTTCTCTCTGTATTCCTGCTCGAAAAGGAACACTCTGACACCTGCTAGAAGCTGTTGGGCCTGCTGATATGCAGATCCTGGGAACTAAAGCATGTGGAGCCACCTGTGATCAAAAAACGATGAACAGAAGCCGATATATAAGCCCTTTCGTCTCCCAGGCACAAAAAGCTGAGATATAAGTCACAAGGCTCTTAGAAGATCTGATCAGAAGAAACACCCATTTTCTCTGGCAGTGTCCACTGTACTGGCTTTCCTTCCTTCCTGTTCTGTCCCCCTTTCCCCTCCTATTTCTTGGGCTCACACTGACCAACTAGTCTTTCATACACAAGAGTATATTTTATAAAGGAACACATGTTACCACATCATAAGTATATTTTATTAGGCCATAATATTGATTTTTGTTTTTCTTTTCTGATTTTTAATAAAATGAATTTTCTTTATACAAAAACAAAAAACCTATTCAAGCTCTGCTTCTGAGGTTAATAAAAAACAAGAAAAAAAGAAGAAAAAAAGCAGAAGTATAGGTAGCAGAAATGCGTGCCAAAACAACAGAGAACTCAGCAGCAATCTCAGCTGTGTGTGCAATCTGTCCTGTCATTCAACCTATAAGAATCAGCAGATCCAATGGTGTTTGGTATAACCCATGGCTCAACTCCTTCCCTTTAGTTGTCCAGTGCTGGCACAATGAACCCACAGAGAGAATGGTTCAGGTGGTAGAAATGGAGTCTGTGCACAGGCCCACCATCATGAGCTTCCTCTTACCAATGGCCCAGCTATCACCACAGCTGAATTTCCAACCAACCACCAGCAGACAGAGATGCTGATCCCTGTAAACGCTTTGCAGACCTCAGCCAGCCCCTAAGTCACAACAGACCTACGGAAGACAAAGGGGATGGCAGCTCACACTTCCTGGAATTGACATCTGCTCAAAATACGATGTGCCTTCTCTACATGTGGTGCCTGCCCGAGCACCACTATCTACAGACATCAGAATATCTAATCTTCTACATGGTATCCCGTACCAGGTTATTTCAGACCACAGGACTGATAAATGTCAAAGACAGAATGACAAGTTGTGTATAACCAGGGAATTCACTACAGATACTCCTCCACTTACAATATTATATTCCCAGGAGCCCATCGTGAGTTGAAAATATAATAACTGAAAATGCATTTAATACAATTAACCTACCAAACACTGTGTTTTAGCAACACAGTAGTCTATGAGTATTGGCTCATGACTGTGCAACTGGGAGCTACAGTTCACTACTGCTGCCTAGCATCATGAGAGAGATTCACACAACACACTGAGAGCCTATAAGATGAAAACTCGAAGTACTATTTCTGCTGAATGCATATGGGTTTTGCAACATCAGAAATTAGAAAAATCATTAAGTTGAATCATTGTAAATCAGGGATGCCTGTAGTTTCATTACATAACTTCTCATTCAAAAGCAGTCAGTTTAACTGAAGAATGAAATGACCTGATAAAGGTCCAATTAGTGCATTAGTTGAGGAAAACAGCCTGCTACTGTGGCATCACTTTGGTTCATGCCTAAGCCCTGTAATTTCTGCAAGAAGACTTGTTTCTGGCAGGACAGGAATTGTGTCAGGATCTGACGATCATCTTATTATTAATAAAGCTTTTGCAAATCAAAAGAAATCACCAACAGAGTGAAAAGACAACACAAATTGGGAAAAAAATTTTAGCCAGTTGCCCCTCCAACAAACACTTTTCTCTAGAACATATAAAGAATTAAAAAAAATCAGACCCCCCAAATTCAAAGACCCAATCCAAAAATGGGCATCTGAGATGAATCCACAATTCTCAGATAAAGAAATACAAATAGCAAATAAACATATGAAAAGATGTTCAATATCATTGGTCATTCGAGAAACGCAAATTAAAACAACACTGAGATTCCACCTCATTCCAGGAAAAATGGCTATCATCAAGAAATCAACCAATAACAAATGCTGGAGGGGCTGGAGGAAAAAAAGAAGCCCTCTCCACTGTTGGTGGGAGTGCAGACTTGTGCAACCACTGTGGAAATCAATATGGAAATTCCTCAAAAAACTAGGATTAGAGGTCTCACTTGACCCAGCTATTCCCCTTCTCGGTACCTTCCCAGAAGAATTAAAAACATCATACCACCACGATATATGTGCACCTGTGTTTACAGTAGCACCATTTGTAATAGCTAAATCTTGGAAACAACCCAAATGCCCATCAACCAAGGAATGGCTAAAAAAGATGTGGTATTTTTATACAATAGAGTACTACTCAGTTATAAAGAAAGATAAACTTGAAATTTTTGTAAGTAAATGGATGTAACTTGAGACTATACTCATAAGGGAAATAAATCAGACTCACATGTGTAAACATTTATTGCCTCCCTGGTGTGAGAAATTGGAAGAGTAAATAAAGTCTAAGACTTACAATAAATACTGTGAAATGGGAAGAAACTGTTGAAGAGAAAAAAGGATCTAGGATGGGAAAAAGTGAAAAGAACAGAAGGGAAAAGGGAAAACAATGCAAATCAGTTATACTATTAGTGTCTCTGAGCTCATTAAAAAGTCAGATTTAAGGCCAGGGATTTAGCTCAGCAGTATAAGCACCTGCCTGGCAAGCGCGAGGTCATGAGTTTAATCCCCAGTACCAAAAAAAAAAAAAAAAAAAAGTCAGCTTTACTCTAATATTGGTCAGAGAACTTTTAATGCCCATATTCTGTACTCTGAATAGCTACCTTAAAAATACCAATGTGCAATGTATTAATTATTGTTATTTTCCTATTATTCTGTTATGTAATTTTGTTTTACCTTTTATCCATAAAATTAAAAAAAAAAAGATCTGACTACCAAATGTTCTCATTGTTATTAGGGTATTATTATTCTTGGCCTTTCTGCCAGTTGAAACTAGAGAACAATGAATTTATGTACACACATAAATATATACATATACATACATACACACACTTAAAATGTACATATGTACACCCTTGCCCATAAACATATGGACATCTATAGATACAGTTTAGAAATCATGAATTCACACCAATGATAATTCCAATCCACCCCACTAGGGTACCGGATGGTTTTGGTTTTTGCCTTCACTCATTTTCTCAATGTTATACTACAACTAAAAGAGTTTCGAGATTACATTGTCCATATTGCAGCATGATTCTCACTTTAGGAATGATGAAATGTTTCCCCAAAATATTCCAGAAGGATTATCCTTGTTTATTTGCCAGAAATGTATCAGATGCCCATGCCTAAACCAATCTCTAAAAACAGGACTTGGGTTCATCAGGATTAAAGTAGACCAGTCATCCTCACCACCACATTCTCACCACCACCATCGCCTGGGCCCCCCCTCAAGCCTACCATCGGAAAATAGGGAGGGAGGAAAGGAAGGAGACTACGGAACATGGGAGACAGGGAGGCCACCAACCGTTTACTATAGAGAGCTACAGTCCAGTGTGCACGGCCCAAAACCTCTGAAATGACATGTAAAGCTGTCTCTGGGAATCCACATGGGAGTGAGAGAATCCTAAATTGTCATCATTTCCCCAAGGGCTTTCTGACCCAGGAAAAGTCTAGAACCCTTTACATTTTAAATTGGCACCATCTCCATTCTCACACTGACAGAGTATAAGAGGCTTCCAGGGACTTAGATCCTAATTTGGAACATGTAAATGTTCTCCCAACACACTTACTGAACTTTTGCTCCAAGAAGAAGAATTAGAAGATACAAGCCTTTGTAAAAACATGAACATCTGTCTCAATTTGAGTCATCCTTGACCCTGTTTCTAGAGACTGACTTTTCAGGCTTCTAAGGCAATTAAGGGGCACTACACCCTCAGCGAATTAGACATGCTGCCTTTTGAACTCTAATTCTTCTAAAGGAAAAGGGGATTGAACAGGAGCCCCTGAAGGAATAAAGGAAACAGAAGTGTCAACTGTCATGAAGAAGAAATAAATCCATTGCTTAGAAGCCAAAGAGCAGGTGCCAAGGCAGCTTGTCAATTTCAATGTGTTCTTGGGATAGAATCCCCAAATGCAGTGTTTGGGACCCTGGAAATTTTACCACTATCTGGAACAGCTGTAGTAATAGAAAGAGATCAACTTGTTCAGAGCTTTTAATCCACTAGGGGCCCTTCAACAATTGTATTTGTCTATTTGAAAAGGCTGACCACAAAGGCATGGACTGGAGCCACTGTGCAGGGCAAAGAGGGCTGTGGCATTACAAAGCATGTGCCCATGGGTGGGCCTCTTAAATTTTCGCCAGGCAGATAAATGCTGTTCAGACAGAGATCAAATCGCAAGTTTAGAAGATTCTGCTTAGCCACTTTAGTCAAAAGGTGGCCCTGTGAAATGATCATTCAAAATGAGACACTTCCGAGAGTGAAAAAGGACACAATTGCCTTCATACAACAAGGTTCACTCCTCAGCACTGTAAGAAATAATTAAACCATTAAGGACTAAACCAAGACAAGAGCTTTAAAGTAGAGAAGTCTTGACCATGCCCCGTAGTCCATCAGTATAGACTTTATAACACTGGCCTTTGCTCTGATTCCTTTTATTCATTCATCCAGCGCTTTGCATGTGACAAATGTTGTATTAAATATCACATCTAAGATGAAAAAACAATTAAAAAGAAGATGGCATACAACATATGGTAACACACTGCAACACACATAACATGTGGCCCCTGCACATAAGGAACCACACCTCTTCACTCCAACATTCCTCTGGCTGCCTTCAGCAACAGCCATTTGGCTTGGCTTGAAATCAAAATTAACATGTTTACTCTGAGCAAAGGCATTAGGAGCATTGATCTGCATGCTTTGGCTTTTAAATCTTTGATTCAGAATATACCCAAGTGACTCAGTAGTCTATTTTGGTCTTGGGAATTAAGCTGCATTTGGAAAGTCTCTCTATCATCACAATTACCAGGGCAGAGGAAGGCTCTCCCAAGAATTCACTGGGACACTTGCCAAAGGTGCGGTAATCAAACAGATCTGCTAGAGGGAAGGATACACCTTGAAAATATCTTGAGCCCTGATTATAGTTTTCCATTTTAAATCATCTCCAATCCAGGTATGGTGGTGCACTCCTGTAATCCCAGCTCTTGGGAGGTTGAGGCAAGAGGATCACCGTGAGTTCAGTTAATATTAGCACTGTGTACATACAATGTATGAGATTCTATGGATGACAGTATGAAAGACACATGTGTTCTGCTCTCAATAAAGATGGTTTTAGGTACACAGTAAATAATTATATTGGGAGTAAGAAAAAGTATAAACAGTGAGCTCTGAGAGAACCAAAGCCAAGTGAGTAGCCTGGGTGAGGGTGTTTCAGAGCTGGCTCCTGGAGATGAATAAGAAATAAGGGAATGGTGGAAGACAAAACAGGTGGAGGGAAAAGCAAAGTTCGAAGAGGCAAAGCATTTCAGTGCAGGGCATGAGCAAACACAACATAAGAAGCAGAGAGTATGTTATATCATGGGGTCTATACAGAATATTGGAGGCTGCATGTAAAGTCCTAACAGAGAACTCCAGGAAATAAAAACAGGCAAGCAGGTAGAGATATCGGTAATACTGCAGGACCAGAATGAGACCATCAAAGCTCTATTTTAGACGATCCCTCTACTTTGTACTTCGTCGCAGGGATTACAGGCATGAGATGGGACTTCCTATCACTGATTCACAAAACATCTCTCTGCCCTTCTTCCCTTGTACACAAAGATGGGCAACCCCTGCCCCCATCAAAGGCCACCCCATCCACTGGGCTCTGGATCCATCCACTCTTGTCCTAGGAAGGATGTCAGCACTTCAGCTACTTTAAACCCTCCCTGATGAGAGGAAGATCCATCCTTCCTGGAAGAAGGACTCAAGAGCTTCACCACCTCCTAAGTATCATCATCATGCTGTCTTGCCTGGTTCATTCCTACTGGTCAAGTCAAATATGTTCTTGTGTTTGCCATAAAAAAAATTTCACTTCATTCCACAGCCCCCTACAGCCATTACTCCAGTCTCTAAACTTGTTCACATTCTACATATTTTCTGCTTTCTAACTTCCACTTTCATTGCTCCACCAACCACACTATGGCTCTCTTCTGCCTAATACACCCTTGGCAAAAGTCCTTATCTAGGACAGCAGACACTTTTACAGGCACTTTTCACATTGGACTCAACCTCTGTGATAGGCAGAATGCCCATCCCACCACCAAACATGTCCATGTCTAATCCCAGAACCTATGACTATGTTACCTTACATGGAAAAAAAACTTTGCAACTGTGAATAAGGTGTATGACCTTGAGGCAATGGAATTACCATGACTTTCTGAATGCAATCATCTGAGTCCTAAAAAGTTGTAGGGCAAGGCTCTGGGTGAAGATGCAGTGTGAGAAGAATTTGACCTGCCTTTGCACACTTCGCAGATAGAGGAAAAAGGTCAAAACACAAACCATGCACGTGGCCCCTAAAACCTGGAGATGTTCTCAACTGACAGTCAGCAAAATCGGGATCTCAGTTCTGCAACCATAAGGAAAGGGGGGCCCGTTCTCCTCTAAAACCTGCAAAAGGAAACACAATCTGCCAAAACCTTTGTTTTAGTCTGGGGAGACGCATACCCAAAAGGACAGAATGCTAAGATAATAACTTGATGTTAGTTCAACTTGTATATTTGTGACAATTTGGTACTGCAGCCATAGTAAAGGAATACAACAACCCCTCTGAAGGTTTTGCCACATCCAACTATTCTCTCCTTCTCATAGCATGTCTGATCTCATGGCGTCCAAGACAATTCTTTCTCCTAGTTTTTCTCCTGGCTCACTGCCCTTCTCAGTCTCCTGTTTCTTTTGTACTTCACCTTTATGTATTGGGTTACTCAGCATCTTTTCTCTTCAGTTTACTTTGCCATAGGGATAAATTTCAACTTTAGAGGGTAGTTCCAGACTACATTTACAATGTAGGCTGCTGTTCTCATCATAGAAGTTCTATCTCAGCCACTTTGCTGCCATTTCCTCTCAAATGTCTCGTGGGCAATTCAGTACAGCCAAATTGCAAATTTCAGTTTCTTTGTGAGGTCAAAATCTTCATCTCAAAAGATGATCCCCTTTACCCACTTGTTCAAACATCCTTAATCTCCTCTCCTCTTTGCCATTATGTCCAAATACATTGATTTTTTATCTTCAAAAGACAACCCAAACCTGCCTACTTTTCTCCGTCTTTCTTGTTGACACCTTCCTACCAGGATATTTTATTTTTCTTGTGGTACTGGGGATTGAATCCAGGGCCTTTACACTGAGATATGTTCCCAGACCTCTTTATTTTTTTAATTTTCTAATTCTGAGACAGTGTCCTGGTAAGTTGCCCAGGCAAGGCTGGAACTTGTGACTCTCCTACCTTGGCCTCCATCACTGGGACTTCTACAAAACTGTCCTACTATAATGTCTCTGGCCTTCACATTTTCTCTTTCACTCTTCTCTGACCCATGATCACAAAGCAAGAGTTGTGGTACAATGGAAACTGAATAAAGCTTCAATACTTTCCCAAGTACTTCTTCAATAGTTTCTTATTGAACTTGGAGTAAAATGCTCTCCATAGTACAGTCTACAAAGACCTGTGTTAGGATTCCTGCCCATTTCTCTGATTTCATCTCATATGATTCTCTTTCAGATGCTCTGTGCATTAATCACCCTCTACTAGTTATCAATTCTTTTAATCCAACAAGCTCTGATTTATCTTAGGGTCTTTGGACAAACTGTTTGCTCTGCCTGGAATATTTATATCTTCACTTCTTTCCATTCTAATTCCTTTGCATCCCTTAAACCTCAGCTTAATTCATCATCCTGGAGTCTTGTTTAACCCTGTGTAAGGTATATTCATCTTTTTCCTCCAGTTTGAATCCTTGTTTGTTTCCTTATAACATAAGACAGGTTTACAAACATGTTAGTTACTCATCCACGCACATGACTTTGTTGGACTTCAGCAATAGAAAATAATCTCTTCAAGAGCAGAAATAGTGATTAGTTCACGGTTTTATCCTCACTCCCAAAAAGAAAGCGATTGACCCCTAAGTTGTAGCTGAATTCCTTAGTTTCTCAGTCATTCTAGTGACACAGGGAAAGTGACTTAAAGTGGGGGGCAATATTGAAGACAGAAAAACTGAGAGATCACGGCCTACATCTAAATGAGAGATGAGAGGCGCCTGCATTTGATCAGAAACAGTGGAGTGGGAGAAGAGCACTGGATTATATGGAAAAATTATTTCTAGGGTAATTGCAGGTACTAGGTAAGCACATGACCACAAGAAGCTGATCTTGGGGCATGAAAAAGTATGAGTTTGGGTTCAAGTAGGGTGAAATTAAGGCACCACCCAGACAAAGAAATCTGGCAGACAACTGCCTCTTCTAGTCTCAAGCATCAAGGAAAGTGCTAGATGGGGAACCAAGGCTTGGAAGTTGTTATTATAAAACGATATAGGCACATGAACATTTTTATGGAATACTAATTCCAGGATATTCCCAATTGCCTGGTCAAAAAGTCCTAGTCTAAACCCATTGTTCAAGAGTCAACCTAGCAGTGGAGTCCTCCTCTAGAAAAGCCAGTCAATGCACAATGAAAGGAAACTTACCACAATGGCATTTCAGAATTCTATGCAACCCACTCTCCTCCCACTTTTCCCTCCTGGTTATCTCAAGCCTTCCTGACTACAGATGGCTCCCTTCCTAACAAACATCAGTCCATGAGCTCCACACAGCTGTGAGCTCTGCAGGGCAGATTAATCAGAAATTTTTAGGTATTAGATACAATACCAGCTCAAGACTGCTCACTAAGCAGCATTAAGACATATATTCTACAATTTCTAGTCTCTTCCTATATGTGTTTACTATACAGGAACTCTTCTTTACTTAATCTTACCTCCTTTCCCTTATTTACAGACCTTTTATGCCCGCCTGGTACGCAAGCGTGAAGAAATAATTGGCTGAGCAATGCTTAGCTTCAAGCAGAGCACAAGCCAGCAGTACAGAACGGGTCACCAGTTCATGTGTCATTATTGATTTTTACTGTAACCTATGTAAACAGTATGATGCACTTTTCTGCTCAGTTAATATTATCCTGTAACAGAATCCATAGCAGAGTCCACCTTAAAGGATGGCATATCAAAAATTCACTTGTTACTCCAGTTGTTTAAAACTCTGAATACATTTTCAGATATAGTGCTTCAATAGTTCCCTACAGCAGCCCACCAAAGGCCCATGTCTTCGCTACTTTTTGCTCATTGCCAAGACAAAATACCTGACGCCCAAATTTAGGGCAGGGAAGGTTTATTTCTTACAGTTTCTTGGGAGTTTCAGCCCATACTTAGTTGGTTCCAAGGCAGCATGGTGTAGCGGGGCTGCCGCTCATGGTGGCCGCAAGCCACAAGTGTGCTGGTGAGAGAGAAGGCAGAAGCATAGAAGAGGAAGACCCGCCTTCTCTTACACTGTAACTCAGCTCCACCCCTGGACATGTGCAGCACTCATGTTGCCAATCCCAGTGCTAGACAACAAACTGAACACAAGCAAGTGCCAGACCTAGTCCCATCAAAAGTATATGAGGACTTGGGGGGACATATCATACCCAATACATTCCACCCCTGGACCCCCAAGGACTCATGTACATTCTTAATACAAAAGACATTTAGTCCATCTCTAGGAGTTGCCAAAGTCCTAATAGATTCAGCATTGCTGAAAAGTCCAAGTCCCAAATCTCCTTGGAGATCTATGATAAACTCTTAACTGTAATCCCCTGTACAAATGAAAACAAGGTTAAGCACTTCCAACATATAAAGGCACAGGATAAGCATTACCATTCCAAAAGTTACAAGCAGAGGAATACAAAGCATTGGAACCAAAGCAAGTCCAAAATTCAGCAGGGCAAACATTAAGTCCTGGAGTTC
>RJWM01013676.1:0-52643 GCA_004363535.1 Dasyprocta punctata
AGAAAAGTTAATATACCTGAATTGATGAATCTTACATGTCTATATCTGTCAATATCCCCAACCCCTAGGAAGGTAATGATATGCAATATTGTAACTACTGCCAAACTTCAACCACCTCAGTGTGTAAACCTACAATGTTATCGTATCAGATCTGTTGTTGTTTGTCTGTCTTTTTTGACTTTTATTTCTAGCTTCTGTACCTATTTTCTCTTAAAAAAAAAAAAAAAAGAAAGCCAACCATTCTATAAACATAAATAAAGGGGAGGACCCACGAAGTTAGCCTTTACAAAAAAGAACCAACAAGTAAGCCTCACTTCCTACCAAAAAACAAAACAAAACAAAAAACTAGACAATCCATCAATGTCTTACCACAAACCTAAATGGCTATAAAAATTAATGAATTCTGGGGAGAGGGGGCACATGATCTTACCCCAATAACAAAACTAATAGTAATAAACTAAAAACTTTTTGAGCTGCTACTGTGTATTAGGCATTAAGTGTTTCATATACATTAACTCATTCGCTTCCCCTAAAGAATATTACTTTTGAGATACAAAACACATAGCAATTAAGAAATTTAACCAAGTCACAAAGTAAATAAAAAGCAAAACCAAGAAAGGGAAATTCACACAGTTCTTTCAAATGCAATTTGGCAGTATTCGACAACATTAAAATGTGATGCTTTTGACCCAAGAAGTTCAGTGCTAAGAATGTGCTCTAAACAAACAGATCTGGACACTACCTTGATGTCCAGTAACAAGAGACTGGATTAAAATGTAGATACACAATTTTGAAGTAAACACATGAATTTATCTCCACTCCTTCCTAAAATACCACAATAAAAGTTCAGGGATGAAACACGTAAATGCTACAAGGATAACAAAAGTAAAGAATCAAGGGAGATGAGAATATTAAAAAGTTGTGGGGCCTGCAAAGTGCAAGATGACTAAGTCAAACACACCAATGAGAAGTGAGCCAATGTGTTCCCTGGACCCTAAGAGAGCATCAAGTGAAAAACTCCGAAGCACTGTGGCACATGCCTGTAATCCCAGAACTTGGGAGACTGAGGCAGGACGATCGCAGTGAGTTTGAGGCCAGCCTGGGCTACACTGCCAGTTCAAGTTCAGCCTAAACAACGTACTGAGACCCAGTCACCAAAAAACTATAAAGAAAACAACAAACAAGAAAGTACTATGGTTAGGTGAAGAATGTCAAGCAAACAAAACAGCAAGTTAATATAGAAAAAGCAAAAGTTGTACATAAAATCGCAAACCTAATTATGTAACCATATAATCACTTGGCTCCACAAATAACACTATTTATATATTCATAATACAGACATAACCAAAAATTGTGCTCAATCTTTACTCATTCAAGCCAGGTGTGGTGCTGCACACCTGTAATCCCAGCACTTGAGAGCCAAAGGCAGGAGGATCACTGTGAGTTTGAGGCCAGCCTGCGATACATAGTAAGTTCAAGGGAAGCCTGCACTACACAGAGATCCTGTCTCAAAACAAAACTAAACAGAACAAAACAAAAAGGGAATGGGAAGGGAATCAAGAAGCCAAATCATAAAGCGGGGCATGGTGGCACATGCCTTTAATCCCAGCACTCAGGAAGCTGAGGCAGGAGGATTGTTGTGTGTTTGAGGCCAGCATGGGCTACAAAGTGAGTTCAAGGCCAGCCTGAACTGCACAGTGAGACCCTGTCTCAAAAAAAAAATGGGCTGGGACTTGCAGGAAGATGGTGGAACAGTAAGCAGCAGAGTAAACACCCTCTTTGAGAGATACAGTCCAGATGCTGGAATACAGCATCATGGGGAAGACAGGAAGGAAGGAAGGGAGTTCCCTGGACCCAGGAAGAATCTAAAGCAAGAATTGAAGCTCACAGAAAGAGTAAAAAGAAAAACTTAAAAGAAGAAGGCAGTAGCTGGCGGCACCTTGGCCCATAACTGGACCCACTGTGCGAGAGGAGCTGCTGTATTCTGGGGACACACGATCAAGGTGATGTGGGGGCGGCAACCTTGGAGGCCTCTGCAGAGAGAGGCAGAACTGGAGGAGAGTGGCAGTGGACAGGGGGAGCAGAACTGGAAGACTGAGCTGGCTGATGGTGAGTGCAGAGGACTCAGTCCTCCGGCAGGAGAAAGCAATTGGCTGGGAAACATTTTGGAGTTGGCCAGATAAACCCATAACCAGAACTGCTCCCGGCTTCCTCCAGCAGCTCCTAGCTGGACGCAGACCCATGGAAATTGCTTGGACTGAGCCCTGCCCCGACGCACATTCTAGGGGCCATCTTGGAGGTTCCCTGCGGGTAGCCAGCTTAGTCTTGAGGCAGTGGCCCGTGCACACTCCAGGGGCAGTAGCAGAGGATCCCTGCTAGTGAACAGCCCGGGTTTGTAGGCGGCGGCCAGCCCGGCCCCCGCACACACTCCAGCAGCCATCAGGGAGCCAACGCAGGCTGGGAAAAGCAACAGATAGCCCTGTACCAGCACACCCAATGGCCACCATCAGATATCCATAGCCAGCATTGGCTAGAAGAACCAAACAGTCTCACTTCAGAGAAATTGTAGCCAATGCGGGAAGTGCCTGGGACCCCAGCACCCATTTGTCCAGAAGAACCCAGGAATATGTCAAGATGAAGAAGCAAAAGGCAGTCTCTGGCCTCCAATCCAAGCAGAGCAAGCCTAGGAGATGCAAACACAAGAGATCGGGAGTTGCACACCTGAAGTTTCTGAGGTGATGGCAACTGAAGTAAAGAAACAACTTCATGAGGCTACAGAAGAAATTAGAACAGAAATACTAATTCAGGTAAAAGAAGAAATGAAAAACATAATAAAAGAATTGCTTGGCATCTCTAAAGAACTCAGATTAAAAAAATGGAGGAACGTAGGAAAATGAGGGAAAGCTTGAATGAACAATACAAAAAAGATTTAGAATACATGGAATAGATTCAAAGAAATATCCAGGAAATTAAAAACTCCACTGAAAGCTGGCAAAACCACTTGACTCTGAAGACAGGTTTGCGGCTTGTGATTGCGAAAGGAAAGATCTCTCAAAAATAACAAGGAACCTGGAAGTAACAACTTAATGGCTGCAAGACAACCCAAAGAAACATAAATTAAGAATAAAAGGCATGAGTGAAAAAGCAGGGGTCAATACAAATGACATTAAAAGTCTATTTACAGAAATAATATCAGAAAACTTCCCAAGCATGGGAAAAGGAAGTGACACTCAAATAAGTGAAGCATACAGAACTCCAGCTAGCCATAACCAAAATAAATCTACACTTGGACATATAATAATCAAGATTCCAGAAATTCAACACAAGAACAGAATATTAAAAGCTGTTAGAGAAAAAGAAACATCACCTATAAAGGAAAAACCCATCAGAATCACAACAGATTTCTCAACACAAACCATCAAGAAGAGCTTGGAGTGAAGCATTTCAAGTCCTGAAAGAAAACAACTTCCAACCCAGATTGATCTACCCTGCAAAACTATCTTTCAAAATTAACGGAGAAACAAGATACTTCCATGACAAAGAACAACTGAAGGAATTCATGAGCACCAAACCAACCCTACAAAGGACACTGAAGGACATTCTAGAGAAAGATAAAACAGACCACAGATACAGAAACAGTGGCAGAGGGTATCACAGAGCAGGGCAGACAATTGAATGGAGAGAAAAAGTAGGCAGCCAATGGCAGGAAAATAGTATGGCAGAGACGAGGCAGTGCATGTTGGCCATACCATTAATGTAGATGGCCTCAATTCACCAATAAAAAGAAACACAGGCAGAGTGCATCAGGAGACGGGATCCATTAATATGCTTTATACAAGAAACACATTAAACTCGAAAGGGGGTTCATAGACTGAAAGTCCAAGGAGAGAGAACAATGCTGTATGTGATAGGAACCAGAAAGAAGTGGGGGTAGCTTGCCCATCAGCTGCAGAGTGGACAAGAAAGACATGGCATTTTTGTACAATGAAAAGCTACTCAGTTATAAAAAAGATAACCTCGAGGCTCTTTTAGGTAAATGGATACAACTTAAGATCATGCTCATAGATGAAATGACCCAGAATCACATGGGTGAACATCATGTTGTAACCCTAGTACAAAAAACTAACGGAGCTAGGAGGATTCAAAATACACAATACAAGGGTTGGGAGTTCGGCTCAGCAGCTTAAGCACCTATCTGGCAAGCGTGAGGCTGTGAGTTCAATCCCTGGTGCCTCAAACAAACAAACAAAACAACAACAACAAAAATACACAATACATACTGTAAAGATGAAAGGGAAGGAAATGTCTAAAAAGGGAAGGCAGTGGTCATTGTTAATCTATTATAGTGATTTGAATCCCATATTGTTTTCATTGGTCTGTTTAGTTTGGTTTTATTCTATTTCAGTTTGTCTAATTTTATTATATTTGATGGCATGGACAGCTATTTCAAAGATAACAAAATACACTATGGTAGCCATTGGTGATATCCAATCACCTTGTTTTGAAGCCCTGTATTGCTTTCATTGTTTTGTTTTGAGTGATTTTATTCTATTTTGATTTGTTTGATTATATTATGTCTGATGATATTGGAAGATAACAAGAGGCATTATGGTAACCACTGTTGTTTTACTATTGTTTTGAAGTCCTGTATTGCTTCCACTGTGTTGTTTTTACTGGTTTTATACTGTTCTGTTTTGTTTGAGTTTATTATGCATGATGGTATGGGCAGTTATTTTGAAGGTAACAAGAGGTATTATGGTAGCCATTGTTGGTTTCCTTTTATCTTTTTTTGAAGTCATGTACCATGTTCATTGTTTTGTTTTGATTGACACTATTCTTTTTTTTTTTTTTTTTTTTTGCGGCACCGGGGACTGAACTCACAACCTCGCGCCTGCCTGACAGGTGCCTAAGCCGCTGAGCCGAACTCCCGGCCCTGGTTTTTTGAGGCAGGGTCGCACTATGTAGCTCAGGCCGGCCTTGCCCTCACGTTGTAGCCCAAGCCAGCCTCGAACTCACAATGCTCCACCTACCTCAGCCTCCCGAGTGCTGGGATTAAAGGCGTGCGCCACCACGCCCGGCTTGATTGACACTATTCTGTTTGGTTTGGTTTTATTCTCTTCAAAAGAAAAAAAGAAAAAGGAAAAAAATAGGGCTCAGGATTTAGCTTAGTGGCGTAAGCGCAGGCCTGGCAGCTGCGAGATTATGAGTTTCATCCCCAGGACCATCCCATGAGCCTGCCAGCAAGCAGACAAGGACAAAAGAAGATAAATGCCACCCACTCCCTCCAAGTCACTGGCCCATTTGGAGGAACTCGGCTGAGATGATAGCAATTGAAATAAAAATAATAATAATAATAACTCAATGACTGTATTGCTTGATTGAATTTGCAAGACTAAAGGTGGTAGTCTGATCATCTACTTGGAGGATAACAATATGCATTACAGCCGGGCGTGGTGGCGCACACCTTTAATCCCAGCATTGGGGAGGCTGAGGTAGGAGGAGCATTGTGAGTTCGAGGCCGGCTTGGGCTACAATGTGAGCGCAAGGCTGGCCTGAGCTACACAGTGCAACCCTGCCTCAAAAAACTAGGGCTGGGAGTTTGGCTCAGTGGCTTAAGCGCCTGTCTGGCAGGTGTGAGGCTGTGAGTTCAATCCCCAGTGCCGCAAAAAAAAAAAAAAAAAAAAAAGCATTACAGCAACTGAGGGGAATTTTCTTTTGCCTTGTTTTTGAAATCCAGTGTTTTGTTCTGTTTTATTGTTTTGTTTTATTCCTGTATCTGGTAACCTGAGCACCTACTTTGAAGATAACTATGCAATATAATAACCACTGTTAAATTCTTATCATCTTGTTCTGAAAACCTGTACCACTACTGTTTTTTGTTGTTGCTGTTGTTTTACTTTTGTTGTTGTTGTTGTTTTGATTAGTTTGCTTATTGATTTTTCTGAGTTTTTTTTTTAATAAAAACTAAAAAAAAAAAAAAAAACAGAAATACCAAGTATAGTGCCACACACCACAATCCCAATATTCAGGAGGCTGAGGCAGGAAGGGCGTCATGAGTTTGAGGCCAGTGCAACGAAATGAGCTCAAGGCCAACCTCAACTGCATAGTGAAACCCTGCCTCAAAATGATCAAAAAAAAAAAAAAAACAAAAAACACAATGGCAACAACAACGAATCTTCATTTGTCCATGAGCCAACAGTTTCCCAAAGTAATAAATCAAGAAATAGCAATTTTATGTTATTTAGAAATATGCAAGTAAATACCAGAAGACACTGGTTGAGTAAAAACAGACTGGTTGAAGGACTGTGGCTCAGTGGTATGACACAGCCCATGCATGCATGATGCACTAGTCCAATTTCCAGCATGGAAAAAGAAAAAGAATAAATGAATTTAAAAAAAATAGATTAGTTGAGATACGGCAAAAAAAAATCCTGTTTTACATTAAGATAATATTTTTGGAGCCAGGCGTGGTGGCGCATGCCTTTAATCCCAGCACTCGGGAGGCTGAGGTAGGAGGAGCGTTGTGAGTTCGAGGCCCGCTTGGGCTACAACGCGAGCGCAAGGCCGGCCTGAGCTACATAGTGCGACCCTGCCTCAAAAAACCAGAGCCGGGAGTTTGGCTCAGTGGCTTAAGTGCCTGCCCTGGCAAGTGTGAGGTTGTGAGTTCGATCCCCAGTACCGCCAAAAAAAAAAAAGAAAAAAGAAAGATAATATTTTTGACTTTTTATTATACTATGGAGGTGGCAGCAGAAATTAAGTGTAAAAAGACAAATATAAACTTGTAAAAAGTTAAGACTATCCAGAAAAATATAAATGAAATATGAATTTCCTATAAATCTGCCAACCAAAATTGTTCTGTGCCTATACAGCAGTACTTTAGTTCACAACTCAATGCTCTCCACAATTCTGGTCACAAACCAAGTTAGACAAGAATTATATCAAAATCAATGGTTGGATTCAATGTTCACCTTTTAGGGAAAGTTCTCTTTCAGTTCAGTTTGTGACCAGAATCATGGAAAGAATTGAGTTCATGAACTGAGGTACCACTGTATTTAATCTACGTATTTTAGAAAATTAGTTCCTCTTAACTGTGGCAACTAACATTTTCACTTAATTTTTTATAGACATTTTTTGACTAGTTACACATGTAACTACAAATGTATCTACAACGTGGGAGACAAACTACTCTGGACCAAGCTTTAAACATGATCTTGAGTAATGCACTCTATTTAGGTAGAGTTAGTCACACCAATAAAAGCACATGAATCTGTAATTGTTTGCTTTGTTCGAAATTGAGCAGGAATTCACTTCTTCTCTAGAAAAAAGATTGTTTGTAATAGAAATTACTTTGCTCTGTTCGAAAATTCCTTTGCCTTGAGAAAAAGATGTATAGTTAATTATAAAAAACAAATTACAAATGATTCCTAATTTATTTCTTAAGATATAAAGAGCATAGGAGAAAAAGTTACAAAAGACAATAAAAAATAAATAACAGCTACTTTCTTAGCAGCAAGATTTTTCTTCAGTGGTAATGGGTATTACTTTTGGAATTAAAAGATACCTTTACATTCTTAAGAAACTAACATCAAGCCAGGTGTGGTGGTATATGCCTGTAATCCCAGCACTCAGGAGGCTGAGGCAGGAGGATTGCCCTGAGTTTGAGGCCATCCTAGGCTACAAAAGCAAGTTCAAGGCTGGCCTGAACTACAGTGAGATCCTGTCTCAAAAAAACAAACAGACAAAAAAAACCAACATCAATGCTCTAAATGTAAAATAGCAAGGGTGTTCACATATTTGACAGTAACACTTGTTTTTGCATCTTTTGCGGGTTCCACACTACAATAAAACTGTATCTACTTTCATTCAGTAATTACTGAACCTCTATCATGTGCCAGGCACCATCCTGGTTACCAAGGATTCCGTAATAAACAACCAGATGACTTCTCAATCCCTCTTTGACACTTGAACAAAAATATACTTTCATTGGCAATACAAACAAGTATGCAACACACACCTCTACTTTCAACAATGATTAGAAAAGTAAAGGGCAAAGAGGAAGAGCAAAACTACACTGGGAATAGACAATTGTTTTGGTTAGGGCAGGCCCCTAAGGAAGCAGAGACCTGAATGAAGTGAGGAGTGGGGAAGCACTGGGGAGAAGGAATACAGAGAGAAAAGACTGAGATGTCAAGAGGTCAGGATGCACACGAACAACAAAAAGTCCAGTGTGGTGAGAATGAAATCAGCAAAGTGAGAGCAGCAGGAGATGATTCAGTAGAGGTAACCGGAGGCCAAATCTGAGGGCCTCAGTGGACCACACAGGGACTTGGAATTCACTCTAATGATCCCATGACACTGAGGCCTTACAAAGATCACTCTACCTGCTGTACAGATAAAAGATTATGTAAGGTAGTGAAGGGAAGGAGACAGGAAAATCTGTGAGATTGTAAGAATTCAAGCAATAAATAGTGATAGTTCAAACTACAGCAGTCATAGAGGATGAGATGTGCTCTGACATGCGCTGATGGCTGATCCAATATAATCTGCTGATGGATAAAGTATGAGGAAGGAGAAAATCATGGACAGTTCTTAGATGCTAGACCAAAGCAATTTGTGAAAGGTGTTGCTATTACTAAGCTGGGGCTGACTGGTAGAAAATTAAGTCTGAGTGGCAGAAATCAAGAGATCTATTTTGGACATGGGCCATGTTAAGTGTGAGGTGACCAGACAACATTCAAGTCAAGGCTCCTTAAGTCGGCAGATCCACAAGTCAGCTGTTTGGATATAAGCTGAGGTTGAAGGTTTGATTCCAGTTCATGAATTTTGTCCTATGATTCCGGAAAAGATGTTCATCGCCTGACACAGAGTTCACAAACAAAAACAAAATTTTGCCAAATGCTTCTGTTCGTAAACCAAATTGTTCATAAACAAAAGCCTTGATGAACCAAGGCATCACTGTAGTTAAAGGTACAGGATTACATAGTATCTGCTAGGGCACGAGGGTAGAAGGAAAACAGAAGAGGGCTACAGATGGTCCTGAGGCCCATCACCATTAAGAGGTCAGGAGGGTGAAGGGGAAACACCAGTGAGGTGCCTCAGAGGCCAAGAGAAGTGTTTCCAGCAGTAGACAGGGATTCCTTGAGTTATAGCTACTAGCGAGTAAATTAAGGATTGGATCTGGTGACTTAGATAAACATGGCTTCGGTACAGTGATGCAGAAGAAAGTTCAAGAGAGAACTGAAGACAACTGGTACAGAAAACTCTCGTGGTGTCTTACTTTAGGGACGATACAGCTGACTATGGTATCCCTAGTATCTCGCTAGCTCTTGGCATGCAGTAACTGAACTGGTTACAGAATGTATAATCTGAAAATTCCTAATACTTCAAACTAAATTAAGAAACTCAAACAGCCAAGAGTTCAAGAGTTTTTTTGCATACTCCAATGATCCTAACCTCTGTGAGAAAGAACTGCAGAAATACAAGATTCTTTCTCTTCATCTTTAACCTCCATGATTAGATAGCTTTGCTTTTTGCTTTGTTTGTTTGTTTGTTTTTGGTTTTGGTTTTTTTTTTTTTTTTTTTTTTTTTTTTTTTTTTTTTTTTTTTTTTTTTTTTTTTTTTTTTTTTTTTTTTTTTGGTACCAGGGATCAAATTCATGACCTCATGCTTGCCAGGCCACTGAGCTATATCCCCATAGCATTTTGATTAGAGGCTAAACTAAGAAATACAAGAGGCTTCTCTTTCTGCTCCCTAATTTCCTGGAAGTTAAGTTTAACTAAAAGAGACAAATTATAAACATTTCAGCCAGGCCTGGCAGTGCACAGCTATAATCCAAGCAGTGAAGGAGGCTGAGGCAGGAAGATAGCAAGCTTGAGCCCAGCCCTGGGCAACTCAGGAACCTAGCAAGCTACTGGTTTAACCCCAAGTACAAAAAAAAAAAAAAAAAAGTCACCAAGAAATTTAAAAAACAAAAACAGAAACAAAAGCTGAGTGTGGTGGCACATGCCTGTAATCCCAGCACTTGGACTGCTGAGGCAGGAGGATCGCTGCAAGTCCCAAGGCCAGCCTGAGCTACACAGTGAGCTCAAGGCCAGCCTAAACTACAGAGCTAGACCCTGTCTCCAAAAACCAGTAGTCTAGTTATTTAAACAAAATATTTCAAGACCTCTGCTAAGACTTTATAACAATCAAACATTTCCAGAATGCAGGTTATCTTTCTCAAAGTGCAGCAGTGGAGCCCTCTGTGGAACAGACACATACCCAGAAGACTTAAATTTCCTACCTGACATAACGTCTTCTGCTAACTCCTTTTCTCTTTCAATTTTTTCCTCTAGAGTTGAAATGCAGAATTCATAGCCAGCAAGAGCAAATTCTTGTCTGTGAAACAAAGATCAATAATCAGTTGTTTACCTCAAACTCTTCTTTTGACCTCATCTTTTCCATTTCAGTAAAACAAAGAGGGACTTTGCTTAATGTCTCCACAGGCTGTCATTCCACCACTGCTCAGAAGTTTTATTTTTCTTAAAGTCACCAACTTAAGGTAAATTAAGACATAAAAGGGTAAAAGTGCTGTCAGAATTTTCATAACTGGCATAACAGGCAGTCTTTCAGTACCCCCCATTAACAGAGTTTCACAAGAGTCAATTTCTCCACCTGTCAAAGTAATTCCCGGTGTGGGAACACCTCACGCCTCCTGGTCAAAGTGATACCACCCGCACAGAGCGGGGCTCAGGCTCCACACTGGAGGTGGATCAGCTCACTCATGCACAGGAGGACCCACTCTCGGCCCTCATGCAGCTTCCGGGGAGCTCCGGTCACTTAATACTTAACCCGACCTTTAGTTCTTTGATAAAAGTCTCTTACAGAACTAGAACTCCTAGCGATGGTATGGGAAGATATTTAGTGCAACCCTATAACCCTGAATCAGTAAGTCAACTAGTGAGGGCACCCAAGCAAGCAGATTCCCCGTGTTGTCTGTTTCCATAGAGACACAGAGGTGCACAGCAGGAAATTCCTTCTCCACACAGGAGCTCAGCCTTCATTCTTGCCTTTCTCACCAGAAGGGCCACTACAAAGCTCATTATTCTCCAGTGTTTTACAAGAAGAGCTGGGATGGTCTTGCTGTTCTGCTCTGTTCTCAGAAGAATAGAACTGTCTGCTTCCTACACTGGACTCAAACGTTAAGAGAAGGGACAATCTCTGACCAGGCTACGAGGGAGCAAGTTGCCACACGAGGTCCCCAGAGAGAGCAAACGGTCTGCAAACAACTCTTTCCTACTCATATTAGACTTTCTAAGCCTCAGGACCTAGCTATGGCTTTTTTTTTTTTTTAAATCTCATGTTTCTAAAATATATAGAATAACTTAGAGGATAATCATGAACAGATACCTCAATGGCTCTGACTCCTACAAGACCAATTATAAAGCTATCTTACTTGCCAGTGCTATTGGCTGTGCGCTTCTTATTCCAGGAGTTCAGACTTCATCCTGTTTGATACTCCTCTAAGGAAAACTGACTTCAGCTGCAAGTGTTCCATGGCACCAGTCAAACTCAAAGTTCCTCAAAAGTCCTGAAATCAAAGGCTCTCAGAAGTCCTAGCCTACCTCGTATGGGATCAAGCTGCAGGGATAAGCAGGTCCTGCTAAGAACGAAGGAGCTGGTGGTGACTAGTGCAGCAGGTAACTAGTGTGAGGGCTTTTGGCTTCAATGAGCATCCTTTATACAATATTTGGGTTGATCAAATGTCACTCTGAACCTCCAGTATCAACTTCTGCAGCAACTAACACCCTACAGGAAGCTAGCCTTAGTTCTCTCTCTAAACTAATGATCCTCAAAATATAAATCTCTAGAGGAGTCCTCTGATTACCCTGCTTCATCTTTGAATTCCACCTAGAGACTGACAGGAATGAAAGGCCCTCACTGCCAGTGTTCCCAGGTTTTGACTCACATTCAAAGCTTTCCTGTAGAACTGCCTGCCTCTTCATTATAACTCACACTCAACAACTACTTTAAAAAAAGTAGCACCCACTTCCTCACTTGCTTATATAAAGCCCCCCCAACCTTCCCCCACTCCAGTTCCTGGCTATTTTCTCTTCCAGAAACCTACCTATCATCATCTCTACATCCTCTTAAGGCAGTGATCAAGTCACTTAAACAGAACATCTTAATTCTAAACTCTCTGCACAGGCCTTAAAAATAGTCACTTATAGCCGGGCGTGGTGGCGCATGCCTTTAATCCCAGCACTTGGGAGGCTGAGGTAGGAGAAGCGTTGTGAGTTCGAGGCCATCCTGGGCTACAACACGAGCACAAGGCCAGCCTGAGCTACACAGTGCGACCCTGCCTCAAAAAAAACCAGGGCTGGGAGTTTGGCTCAGTGGCTTAAGCGCCTGCCCTGGCAGGCGCAAGGTTGTGAGTTCAATTCCCAGTACCGCAAAAAAAAAAAAAAAAAAAGGCACTTATTTTCTACAATGGATAACACAATAAGCAACAAGATACTCCCACAGTGACTCTCAGCACTTAACTTCATACCTAACTTCCTCTTTTGCTGATGCCCATATCAGTGCTGTGGCTTCTTCAAATTCTATCATCCTATCCAGGCATGGTGGCGCACACCTTTACTTCCAGCACTTGGGAGGCTGAGTTAGGTGGAGCGTCATGAGTCTCAGGCCGGCTTGGGCCACAACATGAGTGTAAGACCGGCCAGAACTACATAGTGCAACCCTGCCTCAAAAAAAACACAGGGCCAGGAGTTTGGCTCAGTGGCATAAGCACCTGCCCGGCAGGCACGAGGGTGTGAGTTTGATCCCAGGTGCCACCAAAAAAAAAAAAAAAGTCTATCATTCTCATAGTTTTTCCATTGTTCTCTCCACTGAAGAGCTAAACTATAGTTCCCACTCTAATATCCCATCTCCTTTCAAACCAGAACAGAAAACTGATTAGCTTCATCACAGGGTAGCCTGATATGTGAGGACTGTGCTTCACACAGCAGATTAATACAAAAGTAGCAAGAATAAAAAGGGAAAAGCCTTGGAATTTCGGGAGGGGTGAACAATTGGAAGTATGACATCCAATTTTCTGGAGACCACAAATGACTTTTAGATAAATGATTAGGTAACATCCCATAGTTCAGCATTTTCTGCCCAGTGTTATTCCCTGACTGCTAGATTCTGACTACTTACTTATTCTGAGCAGCATAGATACTGGCCAACTTCAGGGAGATTTCAATTATTGCATTGTCTTCCTATTGGGACAAAGAAAAAGAAATTCATGACAAATAAAATTTTCTCATGGAATATTTCATATCAACTTCTAGGATGACTTTAGCTTCAAAGTCACACAGTCTAATCTTTTAGGGAAATTAGCCAACTGTGAATTCCTCAGCAACCATGCTTCTGCAATAGTGAAAGAGTAGCCATTTTCATAAAGGTCTAGGGGCAAAAAATCTGCCTCTTTTGGTCAAAGCAATATGTTGGAGGACGGAAGAGTTTTCAAGAACTGTGACTATTTTGCAAACTGCTTCAGTGAGGGACCACAGTACACAATGTCCTTACCTGCCTCATACCTCCTCCAAGCAGGTAACTCATTGTTGCTTTAAAGAGTTGTTCTGCCTAAAAGGATAAGGAAGAATTTTTCCTTTACTTGTTCCCCATTATCTATTATGACCATGAATTTTAAGTACCACGCTGATATATCATTCCTTGTAAACTCACACTGACAAATACAGAAAACAGTATTTCTGTGAAAGGAGAATGAACCAAAGTATCAGGACCCCAAATCCTGCATACTTTAAGCTACTCTTTGATGAGTAGAAATCAACTTCAGAGATTAACTTCTCATTCAAACCACTGCAGAAGGGACTGCTAATTGTCCCAATATTCTTCTCTTCTATCACTGTAGTTATAAAATCTTCTTGATTTTCAGCAGATCAGCTTTCCTTTTAAGTAGGAGTGATTATATAAAATCCTAACCAAGAACTACAGGTAGAAAGAATATGAACAACTTTTAAATCATATTTTATAAGGATGCTACCTGCCCTTCACCCTCTTTTTCCCCGAGACACTGGAGGTGAATCAACTCACTCTTGCACAGGACTATCTGAGAAAAAATCTTGCTTCTGCACCAGACACCAGAGATGCCTAAACTGTCCCTTAGTCCTTAGCCTACCCATGGAACAAAGCATTAAAAAATAAACACACCATTTAAAAAATACAAAAAACCTACATTGTGGGGTCTCTTTGTGACAGGAGCTTAGCCTATACTCTTATTGCTACAGTTCCCTTGATGCTAGTACTTCACAAATTCAATTTTTTTTTTTTTTTTTGAGACACAATCTCCTTATGTAGTACAGGCTGGCCTTGAACTTGCCACGCAGTCCAGGCTGGCCTCAAACTCACAGTGATCCTCCTGCCTCAGCCTCCCAAGTGCTGGGATTACAGGCATGTGCCACCACATCTAGCTACGAATTCAGGATGATTTACAAGATGATTTACTTACATTTTCAAGTTGACCTCGTATAAATGCTAAATTGGCCATCTGAAAGCAAATTACAAATTGTTCAGTTTAGAACATTGAGTGCTTACTTATTTAAAAACCTTTAAGCTAAGGATTTCCTTTTGCTTTCACCCTTAAATTAAAATGAAAGTTAAAAGTAGAGAAAAATGTATCACCAGTTAATCAGCTAGCTCAGTACGGCAATGGTGTAAGAAGTAAATACTTTGTTGTATATCCTCTATTGATAACCAAATTTAGGTCTACTCATTATTGAAGAAACAACTGAGTTATCTCTTATAAGTGACCCTGCCAGAGATTTAAAAAAAAAAAAAAAAAAAAAAAAAGAGCTTTGGATGTCCTCATCCTAAAGGTCAAGAACATAAATCAATACAATACTCCTTCCCCACATCCAACCTTCCTCATCAGTAGCTCCAAATGGTTAAGACAATTACCAAATCATAAGTGTAAGTGATGGCCTTCTTGTTATCACTCTGATAGGCGAGGCGAAGAGCATCATGCAAAATCAGCTCAGCCTCTTCTGGCTCATCTTTCATAATGCTCAACTAAAAAGAGAAGACAAAATAATATTAAGTGAAATACAACCATAGCAGATGCAAGTGCTACCAGATAAAAGTAGAGACAGATATGTACCCGATACATAGGAAGAAGCTATTCATCAGATTTACTTAATGCCTACAATGCAGGAGGTATTATGTTTACGCAGCAAAGTGTGGACACATAATGAAGCTCTTCCCAATGGATACCGGCAGAAAAGAACGTGAATAATTTTGACATTGTATTTCATAAGGAAACTGCTTGTCCTTCATCTTGTTTTTCTCTACCTGAAGAATGAAGGCGATCCAGTGGGAAAAGTGAGCTTGATTACAACTCAAGGTAAGAGTTATGAAAAAAAAATGGTAAAAAAGTGGGGGTCTCCTCCAATAGGAGTCCAAAAAATCTTCTAAGAAAGTGAGCTAAATTAAGGAAGAATGAAAATGAATCAACTAAATAAGGAACGGGAGCAAAGAATGTGTCAAAGAGAATGAAGCAAGCCCTGTAGGTCAAGAGAAAGGTTCTTTAGGAGACTGTTTAGGAAAGAGATATGAAAGAATGATGATAACGATGATTAACTGGAGTGTTAGAGCAAAATGGATGAATGAGAAAGGCTGGTTTAAATCATGTAGGGTTCTACAGTCATGGAAGGGATCTTAAACTTTATCCTAAGTGTGGTAGGAATTCAGAGTTTTCAGGAGAGAATAATCTCGTTCACATTTTTTAAAACATCACTTAGTTTGCTATATGCAGAATGAACTGTAAAGGGGAGGAGGGCAGCACAGACTGCCAGTCTGCAGGTTTGCTTTCAGGTCAAGGAACTAGAGTTTTTTAATAGATTTGGGAAATATTTTGGGGGGGGAGAAATATTTTTTAACTTGGTGGCACTAAGAATTAGTGCTGTGCATTGGAAAATAATGTTAAGGTACAAGTTTTAAGAATGGCTATGAGGCCAGGTGTGGTGGCACCAGCATTCTGGGAAGCTGAAGCAAGAGGATCAACATGAGTTCAAGGCCAACCTGGGCTACCTAGTGACTTCAAGGCCAGCCTGAACTACACAGCTCGACTGTGTCTCAAAAAACAAAAACAAAAACAAAACAAAAAGAACGACTATGAGGTTTCTAAGCCAAGAAACTGATGGCAGTAAACAGAAGATGGTGAAAGAATGTACTGGGGAGGCATTTCAAATCACGAGTTTAGTTTTGGGTACACTGAGTCTGAGAGGTAGTGGGGGCCTCTGGGTGGAGATGGCATGTGAGTAGCACACTGTAGTCTGAGAATATCAATTTGAACACTGTTGCCATCAAGTTGGTATTTAGCCCAGTGAAACAGATGAGCTATCCTGAAGAGGAGAAGAGAAAACACAAAGTGGAAGATAATAATTTAGAAAAGAAGCAAGCTGTACAACCAACACCAAATGGCATATGCAGGATGCTGTATATACAGTATGTGCAAAATGATGTCATTTCAGTTTAGTGGATTAACTAACAAGCACAACTACAAAACATTCTTGATAATTTGGATCAAACAGTGATACCTTGGGGGCCATCTTCATCTGCACTAGAGACTGCAGCAGTTTTGCTTGCAAGCTTTAGAGACAGACCGGCCTAGATGGACCCCAACCCCCACACCAATGACCCACGTAATTCTGGGAAATTTTACCATTGGAACCATTATCCACGCTTCAGTAAACTGAAGAGAGTAATGCGCAACAGCAAGGCCGCCAGACCTCTTCCACAAAGACTACGCGCTCGCGAGCTGCCTCACCTTGGCTCGTTTCAGCAGCTGTATGATCTCCGCCTCAGTCTCATCCGCCGCGTCTTCGGCGGCGGGCCCTCCTGCTCCCTGACGCTCTTCCCCGTCTGCCGCAGCAGGCCTCGAGAACCAGGCGAGCGCTGCGGGAAGGGGTTCTGAGGTCACCGGGCCGCGGCACGCGCCCCTGTCCCCGCCCAGCCGCCCCGCCCGGGACGCGCCCCTCACCTGCCAACAGAGGCAGCAGGCCCGGGACCCGGCCGTGCGGCGCAGCTCGGGGAGGCGGCACCAACACCTCAAGCTCCTGGCTTTCCTTGGGCCCCGGGAACAAGCGCGCCGAGCAACCCCGGCAACGCCGCCCCGCAGCCCGCAGAAGGCCTCGCCCTAGCGTCCGGCTCAGGAGGCGGAACATGCTCCATCCGCGTCCTCTGCGCAATGCAGGCCCTGCGGGATCCCGGGACGTCCCGCCCCCTGCGCTGAGCGGTCACCGGATTGGTCGGGGCGTGACGTCCGAGCTGCGTCAGCGTTTTTGTCCGCATGCGCGGTGACGCACGCAAACGTCATTCCATCAAGCTCCGCCCTCTGTCGGAAGCGGGCGTCGCTGAATGGCCGGAGGCGTGAGTCCGCGAGTCCGCTGCAAAGCAGTCAGCCTTTAACTCTATGGCCGTCGCGTTACCGGCAGTCGTAGAGGAGCTCCTGAGCGAAATGGCCGCGGCAGTGCGGGAATGCGCGCGAAGTATGGGCCTTAGTCGTGCGTGGCTGCGGCGTGGCTGGACCCTGTGGGCCGTGGAGGCGGGAAGGGTGGGGAGGGCTGAGGCATCTAAGTCGAGCGTTGGGCTCCGCGCCTTCCCCGTTCGCCCTGCCTAGGCCTGGACCCTATGGTTCTTTCTAAACCCCATGGTAACAAAAAATTAAAAAGCAAACTAGTGAAGTTTTGGTCAAAAAACGTCAAATCCACTCGGCAGAGGTCCCTTCCTCAGGGAGCGGGTAGGCCGGTGGGACAGAGCGCTTGGAGTGCCGCTCCGTACCCAGGGCCGGGGAGGTGGAAGGGGCAGAAGCTTTCGGTGAGTGTACAAAAGTGAGGTTTTGAATTTTTAAACATAGTATTTTTCGGACATCTTAATGTTAGTTTTCAAATTAGTACTCTTGTACATTTTGTTCAGAAAATAAGTATTTTAGGGTCACAGACTTGGCTCAAATGCATACGCAGTTCTTGGAGTAAATCTGGATGTTGTGGAAGTACCTTTTTTCTTCTGACCAGGAGAGAGCGCTGTATGTCTAAGTCCACAAAAATTACTGAGAAAGGGGCAAGGACCTGCAACAACAACAAAAAAAGGTTTCTAATAAAAATGTGTTAGAGTAATTAGAACTACTCTTCTAATGTAAAGGTGAACACTCTGTAAATAACCAAATTATGTCTCAGAACTTCCTTTGCCTATTGATTTTGATGCCTCTTGTGCACTTGGAAAACATTTTCAGTTACTGTTTTTAAA
Organism: Dasyprocta punctata; assembly: GCA_004363535.1. NCBI lineage: Eukaryota > Metazoa > Chordata > Mammalia > Rodentia > Dasyproctidae > Dasyprocta > Dasyprocta punctata. The sequence continues at coordinate 18,289 of RJWM01013676.1, forward strand.
GAACTGAGAGAAGTATGCCAACTTTTCTTCTCTTCTTGGAAGGCTGAGGTAGGAGGATCGTTGTGAGTTCAAGACCAGCCTGGGCTACAAAGTGAGTTCAAGGCCAGCCTGAACTGCATAGTAAGACCCTGTCTGAAAAAGCCAAAAAAAAAAGGTACACATGTTGATTTAGCACTACAAAAATTGATCACATAGTAGGTTGCTAAGGAAATCTCAGTACTTTTTAAAAATTAGCATAATGCAAACCAGTCTGTTGTCAGCTCCCACAGTATGTCTTGAACTCTTAAGTGATGGCCTGAGAATTTTGAATGCTATTACTTTACAAAACTATTGTCAGAACTGGTGCCTGTCAGAGTGGTTTAATACATACATTAACAATCTTGAAGGAGGCCCAGTAGGTGCCCTTGGTATCCATGGCTCAATACAGGGACCACTACTGTTGGTTCACTGTTTTGTGCATTTTTAAAATGCCTCCCCCCGCCCCCCGGAGAAATAATAACTTTGTTTAGACAGTAGGCTGGAGAATGAGTTACTACATTGAGCTAAGGATGGAGATCAGCTTCTAAAAGGGTAGTCAGAGATCATCAAACGCTCTATATCCCAGCAGCCTTGCAATTAGTAGAGTCGATAAAAGACCTGCTGTGAAATATATTTGCTATTGTCACCCAAGTGTGCCACACTTAACAAAAAAGGTACAAGTTTTTCATTGTAATGAAATTTGTCTAAAATTCCCCAACCAAAGGTATTAAGAAAATGAAAAAAAATCACATTTCACAGCTCTTAAACTTTTCTTCACCATTTAGCTCAGAGATCTTCCCATCTTCAAAAAACGGCTCCTTGCTACTCTTCAGCAAGAAGAGCTATCAGGCAGTGAGAGATGGCCTTTACTATCCCATGATAGACCTCTTCCGGTTTCCCCTAGCCACTGTAAGACTCAGTGAGGGGTAACTGGGGCCACAAGGGCTAATTTCCCCCAGTACAACACATGTAACTGAAGCTTGATGGGAGAGCAGAACTGGTGAAACTTGAGAAAAGGGTCCAGGCCCTCTATTCAGTCAAAGTCACTGTTAGCACAGGAGGAATGCTTGCCATGCTTATGGAGTTTGTGCATCTTTTTATGTTTTTGTTTGTTTGTTTGTTTTTGCATCTTCTTGTCCATCACCATTCCTGGGTCCACCATCCCAAGAGCCAAAAAGCTCACAGGAGGCATGCCAGGGGCCTGCAATGGGTATGGAGGATAGGGACCTGAGGGTTTTCCTGGGTACCCTGGCTGGGGCACAGGATAACAGGGCCCAAGTGGAGAGAAAGCTGGATTCCAGTGGGAGCTTCTGGTGGAGGAGGGTGAGCCGAGAGAAGGGCTGGATTAACAGGTGGTAGATGTATTGGACACACAAGATGGGAACCTCCAGGGCACCCAATGTTGGGTAGATATGGGTTTAACCCTTGCATTGGGATCCCACATGTTCAGGGGTTTGTCCCATCCTTTCTACCACCACCCAGGCTTGATCTGTCCTCTCCAGTCTCTGAATTTTAAAAATTTTGTTTTAGGTAGTCACGCACCCTTCCTAACTCTCATTCCTCGGCAGCAGTTATGTTTAGATCAAGATTCAGATTTACACTTGCGTAATAATGTATACACCACTCACATCTGAGCCATGTAGGAAACTCTGATTACTGTTCCTTTCCTGTGTAACATTTTGGTTTCCCTGGGGTTATAACTGCCTTGGTTTTGTTTGTTTGTTTTGTTTTGTGTATATTTATCCCTAATTCAACCTCAGATTCTTTCCTAGTGTTCTAAATACCAACTCAAAATGTTCAGATGAATGAGGTTTGTATCAGTTGAATTTTCTTGAAATTTCTCCTAAAGCCCACTGACTTGCCTGCTGTGGGCTGACTGATCTCTTGGCTGTCTCAGATCCCTTTTTTCCTTCACTGTTATTACCCTGAAAATTCTTTTACCTGTGTTGGGTCTTATGTTTAGTATGTCCTACAATTTTACTTCCTTGGTTTCCTACCTTATTTTATGGAACACATACCCTAGTAGCTTCCTGAACAAGGGGGCATGAGGTGGTACTTTTGAGGCTTTGCATGTCTGAAAAAGTTTTTTCTACCCTCACAACCTTAATTGATAGGTTGGCTAAGTATGAAAGTATATGTTGGAAATAATATTTCTTCAGCCATCTGCAAGCATTATTCTACCTTCTATCATCTATTGTTGCTCCTGATTTTTTTGTACATAACCTTTATTTTTTCTGGAAATTTGGATTACATTTGTCATGTGGAGGATTGGTTGAAGGACCTGTGGATATCATTGACACTCAAATTCCTTAAATAAAATAGTATATAAACTGCATACATCTTCCTGTATACTTAAAATTATCTAGATTATTCATAATACATGATATAATGCAAATACTATGCAAATAGGTGTTATACTGCATGGGTTAGGAAATAATGACTAAAAAAAAAAGGACAGTTTTGTTTTGGGTTTTGTTTTTTTTCTTTTGCTTGTTTTTGGCATGAGCTTGGTTAGGGTGCATATATGGAAGTCATGGATGTTAAGGGTCAACTATATCTTCTTTATAATCGTGTTCCAGATCTTCTGATGAGGTTTGTTTTTTTGTTTTTTCATCTTACCACATGGAAACTCATGTGAACCCTTTCAACCTAGAAGTTTTCTTGGGAAATTTTCTTGACTTGATTGATGAGTTTCCTCCATCTGCTGTTTCTGTCCTTGTGTTCCTGTCACTCGGTTACTGAGTGTCCCTTTATTGACCCTCTTAGTGACTTACCCACCCCACTATATTTCATCTTTTTTATTTATTCTGTTTCTTGGGAACTTTCTTCATTTATATCTTTCTGATTTTCTATTGCATTTTTAATTGCTGCTGCCATATTGAATTTACAGCTTTTTTTTTGTTTTGTTTTGTTTTTGCGGCACCGGGGATTGAACTCACAGCCTTGCGCCTGCCAGGGCAGGCGCTTAAGCCACTGAGCCAAACTCCTGGCCCTGGTTTTTTGAGGCAGGGTCGCACTATGTAGCTCAGGTCGGCCTTGCGCCGCGTTGTAGCCCAAGCCGGCCTCGAACTCACAACGCTCCGCCTACCTCAGCCTCCCTAGTGCTGGGATTAAAGGCGTGCGCCACCACGCCCGGCTCGAATTTACAGCTTTTTTACTTGATTCCTGTATTATAGCTCATGCCTGTTTTATGATTGCATTAGCTTATTTTTCTATGAGGATATTAATAAAAGGTTTGGATTTTTTTCTGCCATTTTTCTCTAACAGCTCTCTTCTGTTTGTTTTATTCTGTGTATTTTTTCCTTTGTTGTCTGGTCATCCTTAGTTGTCTAGTCATGTTTGAAGAGTGGAAGGCTGTGATTGTGGAGGAGCTTACAAATGGCCTGTGGCACTGTACTTGTTCTCACTAGGCTGTTCAGTTAGAGAATCTACTCCAGTGTCGTTCTCTTGCGTTGGTCAGGTTCCCCAGCAAATAGCAGGTCCTGCCTAAAGGGTGAAAGTCTTGCTATTTGTATTACAAGAGCTGTGTTGGGGGTGACAGCGAGAAGTCTGCGTTTTTCACGTGATGCTCTTAGTGCCACCATACCTAGCACATGGAACTGGCCCGGATGTTGTATATTTGAACATCTCCAGAAACATGCCTAGTCTTTTGCCAGAATGAGGGTGCAGCAGTAATCTACAGCTAAAGAGGGCAACTGGGATCAAAATGAGTTCAAGCCCAGCTGAACTACATAGTGAGTCCCTGTCTCAAAAAAACCAAAACTAAAAAAAAAAAAAAAAAAAAGTCTGATTTTAGTGTCCTTGCCTGACCCTGGCCTCCAGAGTATATGGTGCCACCAGTTTCTGAAGGTTTCTTTAGTTGAGGGGACAGTGAGGAGCAGGTACAGGGTGGGGGATGCGTTCTGGAGTATCAGTCAAGTTGGCACCTGGCTGTCCTTATTAGTACCTTAAGGATTCATTTTTCTCAGGTCTCATAAATTATTTTTCTGTGTTCTATAGCTTCCAAAGTATTTTAACTGGTTGTTTCTCCCTGTCCTCATCCTTGGGAGTTTATGTCTTTATTTACCTATTTATATAGGTGGTACTGAGGCTTGACCCCAAGGCCTTTGCACTGAGCTACATCCCCAGCCATTTATTTATTTAGAGACAGGGCTCACTAATTTGAACTTGTGATCCTCCTGCCTCAGCTTCTTAGAGTGCTAGAATTCCAGGCATATACCACCAACCATGGCTCATAACTTTCTTTAAAAATCCTTTTATTATTGTTTTAGTGGGATTTGAGTAAGGAATAAAGTTAGATATGTATGTCAAGTTAACAATCTTACAATCAAGGTACAATCTTTGGTTATAGTTTTTTTTTAAACATTTTTATGTTTATGGCTTCTAATTTAACATGGTAACCTTTTTTCCATTCTCATTTTACAGTTTCTGATGACCATCTTTTATCGTAAGTACACACCCTGTTGTATTTGATTTTTTAATGATTAGTATGCTTTAAGATCTAAATCTTTTCAATAGCAACTCTTGGTTTTTAAAAATAGTCTTACTAAACTAGGAACAATATTTTAATATGGTTGTTAAAAATCTTTCAAATGAATGGCCACATAATATTGAACAGTATAAGTTACTACTATGTTGTCCTATTTGCTAGTCCTGTTTAGCATTGTTGTAGAAATTGTACCTATTATAGTAACACATGAAAAAATAAAAGTATAGCTATCTTCAGGGAAAGATAATTATTATTTGCAGATGATACAACTTTTTAAATGGTTTTATAGATATATATATATATTTTTTTTTTTTTTTTGAGACAGGAGTTCACTTTGTAACCCAAGCTGGTCTCAAACTCACAATGATCTTCCTGCCTCAGCCTCCCAAGTGCTGAGATTACAGGTGTGCATCACCATGCCCAGCAATATAACTGCTTTAAAAACAAAATAATAAAAACAAAAATAGCAAAATAAAAAATCATTCTATTTCACAAAATCAAAAACTATAATTATATTCTGAATACCAACGAAAATGTGAAAGCTAGAAATGACACTTAACTGCATATTTTTCTATATGGATTATACAGATGAAAAATCACTATTTTAAAAGCAAAAAAATGCAGATAGCCAAAAACTTTGAAGGAAATGATAAATTTTACTAATGAGCATTAAAAATACAAATTAAGATAACTTTTCATGTATAAAACTGGCAGCTACAACAAAAATGTCGGCAGGAAGCCGGGCGTGGTGGCGCACGCCTTTAATCCCAGCACTCGGGAGGCTGAGGTAGGTGGAGCATTGTGAGTTCGAGGCCGGCTTGGGCTACAATGCGGCGCAAGGCCGACCTGAGCTACATAGTGTGACCCTGCCTCAAAAAATCAGGGCTGGGAGTTTGGCTCAGTGGCTTAAGTGCCTGCCCTGGCAAGTGCAAGGCTGTGAGTTCAATCCCCGGTGCCGCAAAAAAAAAAAAAAAAAAAAAAAAAAAATGTCGGCAGGAATATAGTGAAAGATATAAATGATACCTTCTTGGTAGGAAAGTAAATTGGAAGGTTACCTGGCAACAGACAATAAAGCTTTAAAACATCCATATTCTTTTTTTGTTTTTTTGTTTGTTTTTTTGACAGGGTCTTGCTGTGCAGTTCAGGCAGTGCTTAAACTCACTCTTGCCCTGGCTAGTGTCAGATTCATGGCTATCCTCTTGCCTCAGCCTCCCAAGTACTGAGATAACAGGCATGTACTGTCAGGCCTAGCCATAAAACATACATATTCTTTGACCCACTTTTTTTTCTGTGACCCATTTTTAAGAATATTCCAAGGAAGTAATCATATATGTTCCTAAAGATTTTACAGTGAGCATATTCATCTAGTGTGGTTTATGGCAGCAACAAAACAAAACAACCTGGAAATAACCTATCCAAAATAATTTGAGAGAATAAAAACGGTTGATCTTTACAATAGAAATCTTTGTTGCCACTAAAAGTGCTATGACAGAAAAATATTCAGTGCAGTCAAGAGATGTTCACAATAGGTCATAAAGTAGAAAAAGTAGGTTTAAAAGATGTTTAAAGTTAACTGTTATTATCTCTGATTGATAAAGTTCTAACTAAGTTCTCTTTTTCTTTGTTGACGATATTGTTATGTGTACTATTAAAACCTCACAAGCAATCTTTTCCATCCCCCCAAAATTCTGTATATGAGATTAGTTCATAGGAAAAGAAAATACTATGCTTGTTATATTTTAAGATCTATAGGACAGATCCACATGTGTATTCATACATTGTGTAGATATATATAAATTTATGTACATACATCCTGTATATAACGAAATACACAGATATTAATAAGAAACAAACAGATACATATGATTGAGGCTGGAGATGTAGCTCAGTGGTGGAGCAGATGCTTACCATGTATAAGGCCCTGGGTTCAGTCACAAACCAAAGGAAGGAAAGGAGCAAAGTAAGAAAAGAATGTGATTGCCAAAGAGATGAAGGGAAGGTGGAAAGAAATAGAAGGAACCACTACAAAAAAGTATGAAGAGGACTTTTTTATCTATAATAGTTTATTCCTTTTATTTACAAAGCCAAGAACATTAGAAGTGAGTGAACAAAATAACATTTATTTGTTCTGGGGAGTAAATGAGCCCACAAGTTTTTTCATATTTATTTTCATTTATTCCAAATTAAAATGCATTTTTAAAAAATGCTGAGGGGGTAGGGTGTATAGCTCAGTAGAGAGCACTTGCCTAGCATACATGAAGCTCTGGGTCCAGGAAAAAAAAATTTCTGAGGATGGTGATCCTTTGGGTGTAGTTATTGAAATGACTGAAAATCAGCTCTTTTAATCTAAAGCCTTTGTATTTCCCAGGCTGAAGTTTGTCTTTGGTTCATCTGCTGTCCAGGCCTTGGATCTAGTTGATCGACAGTCCATTACTTTAATTTCATCGCCCAGTGGAAGGCGAGTTTACCAGGTAGAAGGCTGGGGTGGGAGTTTGTGAGTGGGGTATGTTCTCAACAGAAACCCCTTAGAACAAAATGTGTTCATGAATCTGCTAACCAGCTTGAAGTATTTCCTGAACTACTGAAAAGTTTTTGACCCACCTTAGTAAAGTTAACGTATTCGTAATTCATTTTAAGTTGGCAAAAAGTATATATTTGTGACATACAAAAATTGATGTTTTGATATATGTATACCTTGTGGGATGACTAAAACAGGCTGTTACCATATCCATTATTCACATACTTATTGTGTGTGTGTGTGTGTTATGAGAATACTTAATATCTGCTCTCTGAGAAACTTCGAAGTTTCTAATATAATAATTGTCATTAACTGTAGTTACCATATTGGACAGTAAGTCTGAATTTACTCCTCCTGCCTAATTGAAATTTTGTACCCTTTAACAACATCTCCCATCTCCCCTTTACCTCTCAGTCCCCTAGTAACCACCACTTTTTGCTTCCATGAGTTTGACTATTTTAAATTTGACATGTAAGGGAGATCATGCAATATTTTGACTTTCTGTACCTGGCTTATGTCACTTAACAAAATATTCTTAGGCATTTAAGTAATTAAAGTAAGACAAATATGATCTATTATCTCTGCCCAGTAATTGTATAGAACCAGCAGTGATGTGGGAAGGCTCTTTTCTCAAGTCTCATTAAAGTCCACATTTGCTTTCTTCTTCATAGTAGGGGCACCACTCCCAATAAATTTATTGACATTTTCATCTCCTTCATAATCTGTTGCTTACAGAGAAAAGCCAGATTGCACTTTGAGGTCCTTCTGTTAGAGTAAACTGAGGCAGGCAGGATTTAAGCACCAAGCAAGGATTTACTGCAGACCGGGTGCAGCTGGGCCAAGGGTGAAAAGACCGTTAGCCCTGAGCAAGGGGAAGGAGCATGTTTTATAGGGGAGTTTAGGTAAGGGAGAGGGGCATTGCTGAGGAGGGTGTAAAATCTTGGGTCTCTGAGTGGGGGACCTAGGGATGGCTAGTAGGGCAGTGCTGGGTACAAGAGGATGCTGGCAGGCACAGCATATCTCTTGTGATTTTTTGCAGAATCAGCTCTGCAGGTTGAGCTGTGTGGGGCAGCTGCTAGCTTCCTGTTAATGCTATGCACCTGCAGGTGTGAATAATAGATCTATTCAGGGAGTTTTTCTCTCCCACCTGAGCGAGGCTCTAGTTCGGAGACATGATACCTTCCACGTATTTAAAATGATCTATTAGAAATGATCTTTCAGAATTGTTGTCAGGAAGTATTTATTAAGGGTCAGGCTGCTGAATGCAGGCAGCCTGCTTGGGCCTTAGTTTTTCTCCCTGCAGCTCATATGATAGTAGATTTATGAAGTAAGCTCATAGCAGACTCTTGAATTACAGTACTTTTGTGTATTATTGATAATTCTTACCAGTAACCCTACGGATTATCTTTTTCAGGTAACTGAAACGCAGAAAAGTAATGTAACAATCAAATCTGGCTGTTTGTTTTATAATCTGAGAGTAAGATAAAGACTGCTTGTAAATATTTTGCTAAAGTAACTGCCTACTCCCCCAGGCTAACTATATAAGATATAGTGGTAAGTCCTGCTGGGGTTGAGGTAAGAGAATCTTATGAATGAGATTAATATATTGGCAGTGAGGTCCAAAATTTTGTGTCTGGATAAGAAGGGGTAGAAAAGACGCCATCAGCTATTTGTTCATCCCAGGGGTCAGTGTAACTTGTTTAATTTTTGTCATTATATTACATTCCTTTATTAGTCATAGAAATGCATAGAATTGTGTTTATCAGCTTGGACTTTGAATTAAATGAGACTGTAGAAATCTTATACACCCTCAAGTTAACCTTAATGGTTGTATTATATAGTAATATAGCAAGAATTTGGTTTAATTCATGAGTTGTATAAGATGATAAAGGTTGAACCAAAAACTGCCATGATACCCAGCTCATTACCTTTCCATAAATCAGTCTTCATTCCATGGGTCAGCCTAATATTTTTACTGTCCTCCAGTTGGAATGTGTAAGTATTCTAAAGTCACCATTTTGTTGCTGTCAGCAGAACTGCTATATAGATACTTTTCGCTCATTTAAAAAGGAGGATAAGCTGAGCACGATGGCCCACACCTTAAATCCCAGCACTCAGGAGGCTGAGGTAGGTGGAGCATTGTGAGTTCGAGGCAGGCTTGTGCTACAACATAAGCAATGCCGGCCTGAACTACATAGTGTGACCCTGTCTCGAAGAAAATAGGGCTGGGGGTTTGGCTTAGAGGCTTAAGCACCTGCTTGGCGGGTGTGAGGTTGTGAGTTTGATCCCCAATACTGACAGAGAAATAAATAAGTACATAAAAAATAAATAAAAAGGAGGATATTTCAATCAGGAAAGGCTAAGTTGTGCTGTTGTAACAATGACCTTCAAAATTTAAAGGCTTACAAAAACAAAGTTTTATATTCATTCATGCCACATATGATCAGGAATTAACTGTAGACCTGCTCCAAAATACTGTGATTCAGAAATCCCAGTTGGTGAAACAACTGCTAAGAGGTCATGATATGCTACAATTTTCAGCATTTCTGCTTGGCTGCTTACATTTTGCTGACTAAAGAGGCAGGTCACATAGCCAGTTTGTATTCAGTAGTACAGGAATGTATAATCCTTTTTCTGGAGAGAGGCACCAAATACAGGAAACAATAAATAATTACAGCTTACCACTGTGAGTATCCTAAGAGGCTTGGAGCAGTCATAAAATAAATACTGTATCTGTGAATGGATAACCATCTAGGTGGGTCACCCTGAAATCACAGCAGACTTCCTCTAAGTGAGGTCCCTATGAGTTCAGTCATGGCCCAAGTACTGCAGCCTTCTTCCTGTGTATTTTTTAAAATCTCATTTTTTCTGAGAATAAGTATTCCAGACTCTGAGTGGAAGAACTCAGAGCTATTCCTGTAAGAGGAGGTCATTTTTCCATTGAAGGGTAGAGGAACTAAATTAAATTATCCTTAAGGTTAAACTCCAGTTCTAAACATTTCTAACTTGGATTTTTGCCTGATTATTGGGTTCAGTAGTTGTCTACTGCTAGATAAGGAGGAAACAAATTCACAGTTTACTTTCTTTACACTATTTACTGACTCAGGCAGTTGAACATTTTACTTTGAGTTCTTTGGCAGCCTGTAAAAGGATCAGGTAAGGAAGTCACTGTAGAATTTTATCTGTCCCTAAGTCAGCAGGCATTTATTCAACATAGTCCAGGGAGCATTCTGACGGATATAAGAACCATCCACCCACTGAATCACTGAAGTCAGTACAGAATCTCATAAGCTTAGGCTTGTTTAAATCTAAAGAGAAAAAATACAGGAAATAACAAAAGAAAAAGTTTTTTTATTCATTGGTAATAGTTTGCAGAGACCCAAGAATTATTCATGTCACCGTTTGATAGTGCTAAGTTTTCTTTTGGATTAAAGAGGAAACTGAATACTTTAGTGTTCTCCTTTCAGTTTATGTTTTCCAAACACACTAGAAAAGTTTTTCTATTGATACATACTAGTATAGGATGTATGTTCATAATACTTCAGGGCCTTGTGATAATTAATATATAAGCTGTGACTCATCAATACCTAATTTAAACTGAGGCTAAAATCATTAGGGTACAATAGGCATCTTCTTACCCAACCATTAGCCACCCTAGAAATCTAGCAACCCCTAATAAATTCTTCTGATTTAGTCAAAAACTGTACCAAGATGGCTGCACCAAGTACTGAATATGTAACAAACAGAAGCCCAACACTTGAATCTACTATTTCTTTTATTTAAAGCCTTACCTGTTTCTTTAGTCTCTGGAATGGGGTGTTTATGGTTTAGATCTAGAATGTCTCCCCAAAAGTCTCAAGTGCTTAGAAGTATGGGGTTTTTTTTGTTTGTTTTATTTTGTTTTGTTTGGAAAATGGGTGAATCATGGGGGCAAGCTATATTCATCAGTGCATTAATCCACTGATGAGTTCCTAACTGAATGTGTTATTAGAAGGTGAGGCCTGGTCAGAGAGGCAGATTACTGGTGGTGTGATCTGGAAGTGTATTCTCCCTGCCTGCTCCCCACTCTACACTTGCTAGCTGCCATGTAGTAAACAGTTTTCTTCAAGTGTGCCATTTTACCATGGCTTTTCTGCTTGGAGCCAGCCAACCATGGACTGAGCCTAACAAAACCATGAACCAAAATTAATCCCTATTTTATTTTGTTTTATTTATTTTGGTACCAGGAATCGAACTCAGGACCTTGTGTTTACCAGATAGGTACTGTGCCACTGAGCTATATCCCTGGCCCTGACCTCTACTTTAAGTTGTTGGTGTGAGGTATTTGTACAGTGATGGTAAAGTGACTAGAAAATTGGTACTGCCTATACCGAAAATGGCATAGGCAGCCATGTGGGTCAGAAGCATTGGAACTGGTTTGCAGTAGAAATGTGGAGATATAGGCTGTAGAAGCTCTCAAACAGTGATAGTAAAACTTTTAGAACTTTCAGCAATACAGACAGCCCTCTGTGGCTCGTGTATAGTAGATTCACCACTACTGCACTAGAATGTTATGAGCAGTACTTGAGGTACAATACCAGTCAGAGTTCAGAAGACCAGAATACTCATAGGAATACAGCCTACAGTAAAGACCAGGGTTAGGAGGTTTCAGCTGGAAACAAGGACTCCATTAGGAGTTGGACTAGAGACCATGTGTATTACACTCCAGCAGAAAGTTTGCCTAAATTTTACCTATGTCCTGAGACTTTGAAGGAGACTGACATTAAGGGTCACAAACTAATCTCATGGATGAAATTTCAAAGCAGCACAATGTTCAGGCTGTGGCATTGGATACTGCTGGCTGTTTTCAGTTGTATCTACATAGAGAATCAAGAGCAAACAGCAGAGCTGAATGATTTGAGAAGTTTGTAGTTTCACCAGAAAGGAAGTGCCTGAAAAGCTGGGCCAAAGGAGAGTGTGGTTCTTGAAATTATGAGCATAAAAAGGAAGCCAAGTAATTTGTGCATGGAAAAAAAGATGCCTTGGGTGTCTCAGAAATCAGCAAGATCCCTATCCATCATAGGCTCAAAGGTGCAAAGCTGTTAAGATTTCATTTGAAAAAAAAAGAGCCCTTGGGCCCTCTATCCAAAAGAGACCACCTAGAAGTTTGTTCCCCAGGATTTTTTTCATAGTGCCAAGCCATCCAGGTACACAGGGGCCTGTGAAGTTATGACCCAAGAGGACTTGGCTACTGCTCCCACAGGAGGCAGACCTCAGCATCATCCCTGTAAGCTGGTTTTCCAGGAATGCACAGTGCAAGAGCTGTGAGATCACAGAGGCTGCCATCCAGCTTTCAGACAAAGGTCTGACCAGGCAGTGTGCCTCTGAGACAGCTGTACATGAAGGTGTAGTGGAAACCCTAGGGAATCGGAGATGCCAGGAATGTGAAGCATGTGCTGATGAAAGCTACAGTGAGCAGAGCCACCCCAAGAGCAAAGCCATGTGGGCTGCAATTGTCAAGACCATGGGACAGTGCTGCCCCAGCTCTTTGGAGCTCACATCTCACCACCATGTGCCCTGGATGCCAGACAGGGAGCTACAGTATTTAATGCTTTCCCTGCTGGGTTTCAGTCTAGCTTTAGTCCTGTTTTATCCCTTTTGGAATGGGACTGCTTTAACTTTCCTTTTGATTGTACCACTGTATGTTGGGAATGTTTAACTTTCTTTTTAATTTTTGGGGGGCTCACAGCTAAGAATTTTCCTTGGGTCTCAGAGGAGATTCCAGACTTGGACTGGAACTGTTAAGACTGTGGTGACTCTTAGAGATGGACTAAATATATTTTATGTAATGAGACAGATCTGAGTGTTTTGGGAGGCCAGGGGTAGAATGTTATGGTTTAGATCTAGAATGTCCACCATTAAGTCTCGTATGCTCAGAGGTGAGGTTTTTTGGAAAGGTGACTGGATCATGAGGACACTGTGCTCATCAATGGATTAATCCATTGACAAGTCCATAGCTGAATACGCTTTTAGGAGACAGGGCCTGGTCAGAGGAGGGGGTGTGATTGGAAAGGTGTGCTCTTGTCCTCAGCTCCCCCCACCCTGCCCCCTGCTTGCTAGCTGCCATGCAGTTAGCTGTTCTCCTCAACCACAGCGTTTTGCCAGCTGGCCATGGACTAAACCCACTGAAATTGTAAATCAGAATAAACCTCTCCTCTAGGTTGGAGGTGTTGGGTATTTTGTTTCAGTGATAGAAAAGTGATCAATACAGGGAGAAAGAGTAAAGAATCCTGGAAACGCTGATAGTATAACAACGACGATATCCTAGCTTTTTTGTTTAAATTGCCATCTTAAAGCCTAATTTGAAGCTCCTGTAGTAATGTATAAGTTGCAGTTCATTACAAAATAATCCTTGGGATGTTTCTACTTGGATACTAATAATAATCTTATACCCCTAGTTTGAAAATCAAGTCTAGGAACAAAACCCTGTACTAGTTAGTTCTCAGTACTGTAGCACATACCTGAGATAAATCACCTTGAAAAGAGTAAAGGTGTATTCTGCCTTATTATTGCAGAGGTTTCCAGTCTAGACCCTGTTGCTTTGGATCTGTGGCAGCATTGTACATCATGATAGGTGCACTTGTTTACTTCAGAGGGTCTAGGAAGCAAAGAAAGAGGAAAGGGCTGGGGTCCCATTTCTCCTTCAGGGGCACACCCCAGTGACGTACCTTCCTCCCACTAAGCCCTACCTCTCAAAAGGTTCTAGTACCTTGCAGTAGCACCACAGACTGGGTACAAAGTCTTCAGAGCCTTTGGAGAATATTCAAGATACAAACTATAGCAAGCCCCCAACAGAAAGTGTTTGGCTACTTGGTACAGAGACTTATCCCAACAAATTTACCCAGCCACACCACAGAGAAACTTTTCTATCCTTTCTCTCTCCCTGTGTCCCTCGACTGCCACCAAAACTATTTGTTCTTAGTCTGGGCCTCATACCAGCCCCTCATGTATATGTACCCTCCTTCCATCCTGTTGAATGAGTAGATGGAGCTGAACTTGCTTCTTTTCCTGAGACCTCCGTCCTGAGCAGCTGAGTCATCCCTTTTGCAAGATTGTTTGCTTTATTATTCTCCCTACTCTAAAATGCTTTCCAAAAGCCCTTTTCTACTTTCTTCTTCCGAGACCTTACTCCTGCCCCATCATTCACCCTTTACTCAATTTCACATTCTCTTTGGGTATGTGGAAGAGCTTTAGAAATGTATACACGTGCTGCAAATTACCAAAGGTTAAGCAATCCCACAATAAAATGTAGATAAAAAAAGCTTTTGGTAGCCCATCCAGTGGCCTCTATAAATCATTAGGCATAGGAGCAAAATAGCTTGTGTGGAAGGTTGAACTAGGCTGAAATTGTTGAGTTCCATTGTCTGAAGTCCTGAGGAGTGGAACAGAGAGGTGAGAGTCTGCCTGCCGGAGGGAAGAGAAGCTGAGTTCCCCTTTTGTGTAAAGCCCTACTGCAGTTCTTTCCAGTGTAATTTGCAGAGCAGCTCTGACTCGTTAAATAGGTAAAGTCAAGGGAAAGAAGTGGTACCTAGAAGGACCCATTCTGAGGTCTAATCCCATCTGTCCTTTTCTTTCTAGGTACTTGGGAGTTCTGGTAAAACATACACTTGTTTAGCTTCTTGTCATTACTGCTCGTGTCCTGCATTTGCCTTCTCAGTGCTGCGGAAGAGTGACAGCCTACTGGTAAGGATGGGGAAGGCTCTTGCCACAGTAGATTAGGAGAGAAACTGTTAGCCTTTATTTGATGGTTTACGGGTTGCACAAAATAGTCATTTTACTGCAAATGGAAACAGTAGTTTATTGTCCTTGTCTTCAGTCATCTCTTCTGGGTTTAGCTTCCCAAAATGCAGTGTCATTTTTAGAACATCAGTTTCATGCTTTCTTATTTAAAAGACCATGGATGAAGCTTTGGGGAGATCAGCAGGGTATTCTGGAGGTTGGTACTTGGGGATTAGGTGACCTAATAAAAATATGAACTAAATCAGATGTTCACAACTTCACATATCTCCAACTGTAGCCATGAGATGTGTCTGCCTACAACCCATAGGACAGCCTGACACTATACTCAGCCTTCATATGGGGCAGGTCTGCCTTTGCCAGTTTCATCACAGTCCTGAGTATCAAGCAAGGACATATTCACACACTCTTTACTCAGATGGGAAAGATAGCTGCCCCGCTCAGAGCAGGTCCTTACTTTTTTTTTTTTTTTTTGGTATCAGGGATTGAACTCACAACTTGGCACTTGCCAGGCAGGCACTTATGCCACTGAGCTAAATCCCCGGCCCTAGGTCATAACATCTTAAGCTTTGCCAAAGAAGAAAATAATGGGGAGTCTACCCTATTCATCTCCTCATTTTACACTGTCAACTTCTTACACATTTGCGAACTAGGTTTCAGGTTGGGTGTCCCATTAATGGGAGGTCATATTCATAGCTGATGTCCTCTAACTGTATTTCACCTATAAAATGATAGAACTGACCTGGGACGCCTTCAAGATTTAAAGCTGTGCTCTGTGACATGAAGTCCAACGAAGTCATCTCCCCAGAGTTGTGTAGAGGCCAATATATGTGAAAGTTCTGCCACCACTCCTTCCCCTTCCTACCCTCATCCTGGCATCATAAGAATGTAGGCCCTGAGCATACTGTTACAATGGGATTGTTACCTATTTTTATAGGGTGGCTCTCCAATTTAATGAGAATCGGAGAAGCACTGAGCAGAACAGACCCTGAGGAATGATAGTTTTCTGAGGGCAAGGAAGGAAGTGACTGAAACCACAGCACTCTCTCACTTCATGATGGTAGTGAGAGGACCGGGTTAGACTGAGTGTGGCCCTGCCTGTCCCTAACAGGTTCGTATGTTTTATATTCCAGTGCAAGCACCTCTTGGCAGTTTATCTTAGTCAGGTTATGAGGACCTGTCAGCAACTAAGTGTTTCCGACAAGCAGCTGACTGACATACTGATGGAGAAGAAATAACGAAGCATAAATGTTACCGATGGTGCACCCTTACCTTTCAAAACAAATCTCGTCAAGAAATACGTGTAACAGGTCATGGTTTACGAGGAAGAAAGATGAAATGGATCTTGCAGATACTTCTTACTACTGTCCATTTCCCCTTCTGGAGTGCTGGAGGGACCTTGGGTGGCAGCTGTGGACTGTGGAGGCCATGTGTTTGGTTGGAAGCCTTGTGCAGACTTCTCATGAAAAACCTGAACCAGCCTTTTGGGTGAAAAATGTCTGAGTAGAATCACATGTGGTAGTCAAATAAAACCTAATTCATATTGTATACACAATTAGATTCTTATGTAACTGAATTACTAATTTTTAAAAAGTTAGGACAACTGACCAAACAAGAATAAGTTTAGATAAATAGATGCTGAGTTTTTACCTTGGGTCCATAAAATTTTTCAGCAGCAATAAGATATTAGGGCAGAGATATGACTGAACCGCTCCAAGGATAGAGATGCAGCAGTTCTGATTTCAGTAAGCTTCAGATACTGTGGTGTTAATGCCAGATCAGCTTAAGTAGGCTGTGTTGGTAGAGTGGTACTGTCTAGAACAAGGGAAAAGCTTGTTTGCACTGCCTGCATTTCTCAGCTTTTTAACATTAAAAATGAAGGAACAAACTAAAACTCATGCCCTGGAACAAAGCTGCAGATACTGTGGACTTTCAGTCTAAAGAAGAATAGACAAAATGGATTTTTAAAGGGAGCAATAAGAGACTCAGATCCTAAGAGAAAGCAAAGGAGCAACAATAAGATAAAGATGAAAATGAGACAATTTTCAACCCAGGGCAAGACTTTCTTAATAGATAAAGCTGTGCACAGCTAGAAGAGAATCTTAGAGGATAGGAAATCCCTGTCTCTGGAGGGATTAATAAACCTGCATTGTCCTTGCAGGAACTGAAGCTGGGGACAGATAAAATACCTGCTGATTCCCCCATCCTTGTTCTGTCAAACACAAGATGCTAAACAAATGCTGGGTGAACAGCTCAAGGCTGCACTTGTTACAGTGTTCTGTGGTTGGCAGAGTCTTGTCTTGTGTTGAGGTGTAGCGACAAAAATCTGTCAAGATTTTTCTGCTACTTGAGAAACTTGGAATGAGTATAACCATCTTTTTTAAGCAACCTTCAGGCAAACATGTATTGTCTAGACAGTAGGTGTAGTTGTGTATAACATGCCAGTGCAGCACCCTAAACTTTCTTTTTAAAAAGTTTTATTACACAGAATATACAATTTTATAATTTTGCTTAGTAGAATTTTTACACTTTGGATTCCAACAACTTCATCAGAGTTGAACTTGGGAGAGAAGCACAATTCAGTACCTAGCTTTACAAGTGAGAGTTTCATAAGAAGGGATCCCATTTTTTCAATATCTTCCTCTACAGTAGTATTTTGTAAATGGAAAAGAACAGATCTTACAATTGTTACTTGATGGTAATTCTGTTAGGCACTTAGGAGAATATCACTTCCTAAATTAATAGGGCCGTTTACTGTTTGAAGAATCATACTTTTAGTGTTCTTGATTACCCTCCTGAGAACAAGTGTAGATTAATACAGTCATTTTTAGTTTTTTCACTGTCTCTGTGTTAAAAATATTTGCAATATAATAGTTCACAGTATTTCACAGTAAATAGTTTGTCATTTTCAACCATGAATGAGGCAGACTCTTCCAAAGTTTTAGAATCCACTCAAGCTGTCAGCATCATCCACACACTAAAAGCAGGCAAATAGGACCATAAATATATGTGTCAATCCTTGGAGCCCACTAATAGCATGTACATATCGACTAGATACATGGTGACTTCAGGCAAGTACTCAAAAGAGGCAGCCATATACTTGTGAGCTGTGGCAATTTTTCACAGTGAGAATCAGCCAGTCATATCCTGTCTCATTGTTTATTGTGCATCTGTGCCTTCTCTCCAAGAGGCCAAAGCCTAGGTCATAATCCCACGTTGAAAGCAGGCTGTATTCCAGCCTGCCCACTCTCACTCTTGATATCGGTCTGGCAGAGAACATACCTGGAGATGATTTTGTGGAAAGTATAGCGGAAATCTCGGTTCCGGTAAGCATAGACAATGGGATTAACAACTGAATTGGCATGTGACAGGAGAATGGCTGTGTTCATTGCCCACTTGGGCTTATCCTTAGCTAGAGCTGGCTGAAAAAGAGTCACACAGTTGATAGCATGTACTGGAAGCCAGCACAGGGCAAAAATCCCCATGATCATAGCCAGTGACTTGGCCGCGTGGATCTCCCGCTGGAGAGTGGTCCTCGAGTGGTGCATCAACTCAGTACGCTGAAGCTGCCTGCAGGCCACTATGAAGATCTTGATATAGATCATCAGCATTATGAGCAGCGGGGGCAGGACACACCCAAAGAAATTGAAATAAACCATGTAGCTCATGGGGACCACATTCTCAAAGAGACATTTCACAAGGCAGCAGCTCTCATTTGTGGCTCCGTCCCAGGGCTCTGTGCAGTTGTTGGTGGCACTGTCTTTACTGTTCCACCCCAGGAATGGGGTCAATCCAATGCCAAAGGCAAGGACCCACAGGACAGCAATGACCCCTCTTGCTCGGCTCCCAGTGACCAAACTTTTATACCTGTTCAAAAGAGTATCATTTGTTATGGTCAGTTTACGGTACCCTGCAACCAAAGCCCACAAGCCCACTTTTACTTCTGTTCTGCCCTAACATCCTCTAAGGTTCGCCCTCCAGGGCACTACGGCATTACCCTCAACACTAGAGACACACAGGGTGAGCAGATTTGCTCTTACAATATTATGAATTTTCATTCATAATAACCCATTTCTTTTTAATGACAAAGGTAAGCAACAAGAGGTTAGATGTCTTAAAGGTTGCTAATTATCTTCATATTGACCTTTGAGTCTAGGTATTCTGTGAGGTGCTGTTCTAGTCAGTGGACAGAACTAAACCAAGATCCCTGCTAAATGCTAAGGGACCTACATTCTGGTGGGGCAAATACAATTAACAAACATAAATAGCAATGGAGATGCATGTGGTATGAAAAAGAAAAAGAATAAAGGCAAATCAGGACTGGCAGGGATCATAAAGAAGTTGGTCAAGGGAAACTTCATTGATAAAGTGACATTTGAACACAGGCCTCATGAAATGCATTTTAAACCTGGATCCACGCAGCACACTTCTGCAACGCTGGGCAAGAAAATCCTTCCCTTTTCCCACTATGAAGTATGCTTCCCAGTATGGGCAGAATCGTTTCTGAATATCTCTACAAACTGTTGGGGAACAAAAGTTCTGGCAATGCCTCTGTCTGTAGGGAACTACTATTAGCATAGTTAATACAATTGGGAAATAAATACCAATAAGTGGCCCATAATATGTATTGTAATTTATAAAACAGAATATTCAGTGTAATGTATTAAGTAAATGAAATAAAATCTTTCAGTAACCTTTAGCAGAAAAACTGGAAAATATTCTTATTCATCATACTTAAGAATTATCTGTGGAAAGTATCCATTTTCCTTTGCCTGTAGCATAAAATTTGAAATTCTAAGCTTGGCCTGCAGAACCCTCCAGACCTTAGTGCCACATACGCAGTATCTGTCTTTCCTAACCAGTGACTCCCTTCTAGGTCATGCTGCCCTTACCTCACCCTCAGCAAAAATACCTGTTCCTTTTTCAAGGATCACCTCTTAGGCAGAGCATATACTGTTTTTTTTTTTTTTTTTTGCGGGGGGGTTGGTGTTTTTTTGCGGGGGGGTACCAGGGATCGAACTCATAGCCTCGCACCTGCCAGGCAGGCAATTATGCCACTGAGCTAAATCGCCAGCCCTGTTCTTTTGAGTCAGGCTCTCACTATGCAGTTCAGGCTGGCCTTGAACTCACTTTGTAGCCCAGGCTGGTTTTGAACTCACAATGATCCTCCTGTCTCAGCCTCCCAAGTTTAAAGGCATGCACCAGCATGCCCGGGTTTTTTTGTTTTTTGTTTTTTTTGTTTTTTATTTTTTTTAAGGATAGAAAAACCCAACAAAACAAAACAGAACAAAGCCAATCCAAACAAAGCAGCAAAATTGGTACAGAACTTCAAAGCAGGATACTAGGAAAACAACAATAGCTACTATAATCTATATAGTTGTCCATTCCATCAGGCATAGCAAAATCAAGCCCAAAACAAAATATAACCAATCAAAACAATATTTAATAAGGCAAAACAATCAATGAGAACAAAGCAAAACAGAACAATATTGGATTTCAAAGACAAGATGGAAGGAAATTCCCTATATTTGCTATATCGTATACTGTCATCCTCCCAAGAGAGGCTCAGACTACTGGCCCCCGGCCTGCAAAATCGACCAAACTATACAAGCATTTAGTTGCTTTATGTACCTTAGTTACTATCAACTCAGCCTGTCCTCTGAACCCCCGGTGGCTTGGTGTGTGTGGGGGGTTGGGTTTGATTTTCAGCCCTGTGCCGGTAGGCTCTCGCGAGAGGCGCTGACTTTTCTCTCCCTGGATTCCACGCAGCTTGTGCTGCTTACCAGAAAGGCTGGCTAGTTAGCTTCTTGTTGGGTCCGCCCAGTCTCAGCATGGCTGATTCTCAGGAGGCGCTGACTTTTCTCTTCCTGGATTCCGCGCAGCTTGCGCAGCTTACCAGAAAGGCTGGCTAGTTAGCTAGAGCATATACATTCAAACATACACTTGTCATAAAGCCTAACCCTAACTGGAGTGCCAATCTCCTGAGAAATGGGGCCATATCCCTTTGTATCGGTATCCCAAGATCTAGCACAGTGCCTAGAACATAATAGGTTCTTGATAATATGGCTGCTACTGATACAATTCTCACTTGTTACTTGACTTATCAAACAGCTTTAAAGTAAGATTTTACTTATTAGGAGTACTTGATGCTGTGATCCCAACATGCAAGAGAACTGGCACAGTTTGCTGATGTCTTGCCTCAGAATGTACAGTGATCTCTAATCTTTCTGCTCCCTGTGAGGGCATCTCTAAACAACAGGAAACTCAGTTGGGGGCCTAGTGGGCACAGCTGCTCACTGAATTTTTCTTGGCCAATGAATCCATCTATTTCCAAACATATTTTGCTTCCCTCCTTATTTGGGAATGTAAAGCGTTTCTTTAAAAAAATGTTTTTCCTTACCACTGCCTCACCAGAGAAGTGAATAACACAATTAGTTCCTGAAGAATAACAAGGAAGCCTCCTGAAGACCAAGCGCTTAGAATCTAGGCCCATGAGGCAGCCTATTTCCCAGCCCTGCCCTTCACAGGATTCCACTGAGTTGGGTACAGCTGACTACAGGTCAGCCCTAGTGAGTGGATTCTACGTGGGGTAAGTAAATCATGGCGTTTCTGTTCTCTTGCTGATTGGTGTTGGGTAGATTGTGAGATGGTTCTGACCAACAAACAAGACATGAAAGGAAGGCTGTTAGGGAACCCCAAGGAAAGATTCTATTTCCTGATAAAAGGAAAGAGATCCATGAAGAGAGCTTTGTCCTTATGCCCATCCCTTTCTGCTTTCGATGCTCTTGTGGGAGGCTGTGATGCTCAGAACTATAGTGGCCATCTTGTGACCATGAGGGAGAGGCCTGAAAATACAGCCAGTGGCAAAGCAGAAGGAAACGAGCTCAAATCCTTGAAGACATCTCTGAACTAGAGCAACCCTAGAACCATCATGGCTCCATATACTTGTTCAAGAAATAAATGTCCTGATTTCTTATATCACTGTAAGGAACTCCATTGCCTATAACCAAAAGCATGCATTCTAGAGAGGATTTTCATCTCTTCCAGTTCAACTCCTCTTATTTCACAAATAAAGAAACAGACACAAAGTTTGTAATAAGCCAATACAAACAAAAGATAAGAAACTAAATCAGGACTCCCAAGCCTGTGTTCCTTGCACTGTATCATGCTCATGCTGCCTTTTATTTTACTTTTGTTTGTTTGTTTGTTTGAGGCAAGGTCTCACTCTGCAGTTTAGGCTGGCCTTCAACTCACTTTATAATCCAGGCTGGCCTCTTACTCACAGCAATCCTCCTGCCTCAGCCTCCCAAGGGCTGGGATTACAGGCATGCATCAGCATGCCCGGCTTTTATTTTACTTTTTTAAAAAAAGTAATATATATGATGTAACCTATACAAAGAGTAATTGGTTTCCCACTACATGTATGGGAGGAATCCATCTACATCTAAATTTTTCAAAACTGCCACATCTTACACATGTATATAATTCTTTTTATGACAAACTTTTATATTAGGAAAGAAGCTGATTCCATCAGAGGAGCCGCTGACCACAGCTTTCTCTGCGAACTCCCATCACCCTCTGCTGGTTCATTACTTCAGAGTTCATCTGCTGCACCGCACATTCTGAGGCACTAGAGAGTCAACCCCTGCCCTCAAGGAATATAAACTAACGGAAGAGAAAGAAAATAAACAAGGGCCAGGGATTTAGCTCAGCACGTAAGTGTAAGGTCGTGAATTCGATCCCCAGTACCAAAAAATAAAAAATAAAAGCAAGTAAACATAAAAATGTGTCACTGTGAATTGGGACGGATCAGCCATACCAGAGTGAGCAGGATGCAGGGACAGAAAGCCAGGAGCACTTTGCTGTGTACTGGGTGTCAGGGACGGCCTCGCTTACGCAGAAAGCTAATGAATGAGAAGAGAACAATTTGGACAAACATTCCAGGTAGAACAGTACATAGGAACAATTCAGAAGGAAAGAACTTTACTTCCTGAAAGCAAAGGAAATATGAATTAGCCTAGATGAGGCGGGAGCCAGCTCACAGGCCATGGCCGCCGCTGGAGGGTCACGAGCAAAGGAATGGCACCGGTTTTTGTTGTGTAAAGCTCACCCGGCCACAGTATGAAGACTGGATTTTAGGGGAGCAAAAAGGGAAGCAGAGGAGTGGGTTAAGAAATTATTTCAGTAGTTGAATCAAGAGAAGATGTTGACTTGAGCCAGGGTGAGAGCCAATATGATACAAGTGGGTAAGCACTTTGAAGGGAGACCCGGCAGGTCTTGAAAACGAATCAGATGTAGAAAGATGAAAAAAATGAAGAAGAATCCTAAGTTTTCCTCCCAGTGGGTTAAAATTTACAGAAACAGGATTAAGAGAAGGGAAGGTTGCAAGGAGATTTAAGAGTGATGTTAGGAAGCTGATGAAAATCATCTGTAGAGAGAAAACAGGCAGAAAGAAAGGTAAGACAATGAAAGGGGGGCCGGGGATTTAGCTCAGCAGCGTAAGTGCCTGCCTGGCAAGTGCGAGGTCGTGAGTTCAATCTCTGGGACCAAAAAGAGATGATGAAAGAAATTATGATTCTGAGGAGGCTGGAGGATGCAGGGTCTGAGGCACAGTGGAGGGACACTGACTGCCTCAGCTGTGGCAGAAAGAAGGCTAGAAGGGTCAATGCATGCAAGATGAAGGGTGGGTGGTGACAAGATGGGGGCAGCATCTCCTTTGAGAGCTGCTGCTACCTCAGTGAAGAATAAGGAAAATCAGCTGAAGAAGAGAAAGCAAAAGGCTGAGATTTGGGGGTTGTGGTCTCGGAATAGGAAAGGGAGGCTGCTAGACAAATGAGGTAGGATAGCAGATATTCTGGAAAGGGGACTGAAAGGACCGAGAGAGCTGCAGGCCCCTCCCCACCTGAGGTCCAGGCAGTAAGTGGCAGGCAGGAGCAGTATCCTTGGAACCGGCGAGTCTCGGCAGAGGCCAGATGGTGGAAGCAGTTTCCCAGAGAAGGGAGACACACGAGGACTCGGTGGTCGAGGGCGGTGTTTGGGAAGGAGTGGTGGGACCTCAAATCCATTTAAAATGTAGAGAGCACTGGGAGACTGAAAATTACTTACGTAAAGCTAAAATTTATGACCGATATCTCCTTTTTCATCTGTAATAGGCCAAAGAGACTTGAAACTTTAAAGAAAAAACATTTGGTTCATCACCCATTTCTCCATCTAAATCTTCCCTAATTTCTTAATTCCTAATTTTTTGCTAATTGCCAGATAATTTTGTATATCAGCCTTTGAACCAGACAACCAGATGCCAAGTTTTAGGGACAAATATCTACAGGCCCCCTCCCCCAACTCCCCAGAACTATCAATAGCACACAGCCACCAGCACCTCTGCCCCCACCCTTTGCACACAGTATGCTGTGGACCTTACGTATCTCATTAAATCATGTCTCAAGGGGTGAGGGCTGCTATTCCCAGTTTACAGATGCGGAAACCATGATTAAATGATTTATCTGCTACCACTAAATCACAGCGACACAAACCCAATCTAATCTGATTCTGACTGTTCCCAAAGCAGTCATTGGCTCATCTCACAAAGTCCAGCTCCCTCTCTCCCTGGTCACCAGCCACGGTCAGCTGTTTCACTCTCCTCGCCAAGACAAATTTGCTCCTGCCAGAGCTGCTTGTGGGCTCCAGGCGGCCCCCACTCTGCAGGCAGCATGTGGGAACTGGGGTTTGCAGGAAGGAGCCTTTGCTACCCTCTTAGGAGCCTATTCCTAGGGAAAAATGAGAGACATGCATTTGCTCTTTATTCCACTGGAGGGCACGTCCAAACTCCATGGGCACCTCCTCCCTAGGGCAGAAGACAAACTAGCTGGGTGCTAGTGGGATGCAGCTGGCCTCCGTGGACCAACATGCCTTGGACCTGGACACGGGAAGGAGACGGGGATGCTGCAGAAAGCAGGCAAGTGCTGCCGCACCGCACATGACACTAGGAGGGCCAACCCCTGGAGTCCCTACCGTCCCCGAGGGATGTCAGAAGACAGCCTGCGTGAACTCTCATTTCCCTCTTCCGACTGCGCTCCATTCTCTCCCACGCCACCCCACCCCAGCTGCAGGCTCTGACCGTCTCACATGTGGATTACGTATGTGTCCATCTCCCAGAACGTTCCTGAAAGGCCTGGCCCGTGGCCTGTCATCCCCGGCCCCTGTGCCAGTCATTGCTCTTTCTGCGATGGTGCCAAACACTGCGGTGAGGCGAGAAGAACAGCTTCCTGAATGGAGGAAAGTAAATGACCGGCAACAGAAGAGTGAAAACAGACGACAACCAGCTTTATTATTATTAGCAAAGCAGGAACAAGGTCAGTCTTTACAGTCCACACTGTAGGGGTGTTCTGGGAAAGTCCACGCTCTGGGAGACAGCTGTGCCCTGGCTGTGTGTGTAGAGTTGTGCTCAGATCCATCTGTTCTCCTTAAAGAGCTCATTAGCTAAGGAGATTGATAGAAAAACAGTCACATGGAAGGAATCAACAAAAAGGAACAGTGTGAACACTCAGGTTACATAATGAAGGGATGGGGACCAACAAGGGGTGCATGACAAGTGCTGGCCTACTTCTCGGGCAGGGACTGCCTGCTCCGGCTCTGTAGCCCACAGCTCAAACCAGGCCACCTTCTCGGCCTCCGAGATCAATCTCCAGCTCTCAGGCTGCTCCTAGTTCAGACCTTCAAAGAAGAAACCCTAAGCTAGGATAGCCCAGCTAGCAGTGCACAGAACCTCAGCTCCTCATTAAAAATGCTGCTCCAGAACCCACCTCAATGCTGCAGTGTAGATGTAATGTGTACAATCCTCCTGTACAAAAGTACTTTGAAAATGCAAACTGCTAAGGAAATGCACAATGTGTTCTATCTCTGCTTCTTAAAACTGTTTAGGCAGTTTTCTTTATAGTTGCTCTTGCTCCCAAGTTTCACTTCTCTGTAAATACAAATACTGCCATAAAGCAGTAAATGCATTCTTAAAAAACCTCATGTACTCTAAAGCTGCACATAAATAGCAGATCTGATGTGAAAAATGGGGTTCTGGCAGACCACTCAAAACCTGCACAACTTTAATCCCAGCACTCGGGAGGCTGAGGTAGGCGGAGCGTTGTGAGTTCAAGGACCGGCTTGGGCTACAACATGAGTGCAAGATCGGCCTGAGCTACATAGTGCGACCCTGCCTCAAAAAACTAGGGCTGGGAGTTTGGCTCAGTGGCTTAAGCGCCTGTCTGTCAGGCGCGAGGTTGTGAGTTCAATCTCTGGTGCCACAAAAAAAAAAAAAAAAAACAAACACCTGCACAACAATTTGTAACTAGAGTACTCATGAAATCATTCAGGTGTTTGGGCAGGTGATTCAGCAGGACTAGTATCTGCCACAGTGCTTATTAAAAATGCACAAAATTGGTCAGGCATGGTGATGCACACCTGTAATCCCAACACTTGGAAGGCTGAGGCAGGAAGATCACAGTGAGTCAGAGGCCAGGTTTGGCTACATAGTGAGTTCAAGGCCAGCCTGGTTGCGTAGCGAGACCCTGTCTCAAAAACCAAAACAAAAAAAAGCATGCAAAGTGTCTGGTGGAAATCCCAGCAAACCTCTGACTAGAGCAAGGCTGATGGGTGCGTGACAATGCAGGTGAAAACAGAAGTGACTGTTAACTACGCTGGGCACGGAGACCAGGCAGCTCACAACTGCAGCCATGGCCAGCGCGTGGCTTTCTGAGGCAGGGGTGCCAGCCACCGGCACTGGGTTCACTCTCCTTGTTCCTGGGACCCCACAGGGCGCCGGCTGCACAGCGGTCAGACTGAGGGCTTTCCCTTAAAACTGTCACACTGCTCCTGCTCTCCCACCTCCTCTGCTAGTAAAATCACATGTAAACCAAAGCAAGCATCTTCCTCCTACCTGACCTACCACACACGTATGCGCACAGTACAAAACCTTAGCTGGAATCACAGCAGTTTATACTGAAGTACGCCCCTATACTCCTCTGGTATCTCATGACTACCCCAAGCACTCCTCCCCTGTACCCCCATATAACTCTACTATCTCCCCCCAGTTGAACAAGATCCTCAATGGTAGAGATATATCTTCCTCATTATTATATTTAAGACAACTTAACTGTCCCTGGCAAGCAAATGTTGAAAGAAAGGCTGAGTTTATAAGATGCTCTTTGGTTTTGGGGGGAAGGTTGGTTTTTTTGTTTTTGTGGGGTTTTTTGTTTTCGTTTTTGTTTGTTTTGTTGCTTGTTTTTTGAAACAGGGTCTCACTACGTAGTACAGGCTGGCCTTGAACTCACTTATATAGCCCAGGCTGGACTCGAATTCACAATAGTCCTCCGGCCTCAGCCTCCTAAGTGCTGGGATCACAAGTGTGTGCCACCATGCCCAGCTTGAGGCTTAGTTTATAAGAAAAGACCAGAACTCTTAGCTCTTTAATCATACCTACTTGTTTAACATCCACTTGGTAGCTCTTAACTAAAGCAAGGTATAGAGTCTGTGACAGTGCGCTTACAAGCTATAAGCAGCTATCTGTAGAAGAGGGGCATTTCTATGGTGAGTAGTTAGTTGGCTCTCATTTTTCATATTTCCCATGGAAACAAACTGAACAGGTGTTTTTTTGTTTGTTTTTGAGACAGGGTCTTACTACTGCAGTTCAGGTTGGACTCAAATTTGCAGTAATTCTTCTGCCTCAGCCTCCCACATGCTGGAATTATAGGCATGTGCCACCACGCCTGGCTCTGAACAGGTTTTTTTGTTGTTTTGGTTTAGTTTTGGGTTTGTTGTTTGTTTGTTTGTTTGTTTGTTTGGGTTGGGTTGGGTTTTGTTTTATTTTGTTTGTGGTTTTTTTGAGACTGGGTCTCACTATGCAGTCCAGGCTGGCCTCAAACTTGCAGTGATCCTCCTGCCTCAGCCTCCTGAGTGCTGGGATTACAGATGTGTGGCATCACCCAGCTTTCTGAACAGGTTTTTAAAATATCCATCAGCTGGAGGCAGAACTCAGAGGTAGAGTATTATTTGCCTAGTATCTGTAAGGCACTAGGTTTGATCCTCAGCACCACAAACAAAATTAACTAAAAATTTTACGAAGTATTCATGAACAGAAGAAATAGAAATTGTGACTAGCACTGCATCTATTAAAGAAGTACAGCAGAAGCTGGGTGGATGGCTGACCATTTCATAAGCACCATGGTAATCAGTGACATAGGCAAGAACCCAAAGTGGGAAAACACACAAGCCTTTACTCAGAGTGAAGCCGCCGGCAGGGTCAGCGGTGCCCGTGATCAAGTCTAACGGGGCAGCATGGGCCACGCAGCCCTGCGCACCCTCCCACGCCACCCGCCTGAGAAGGACTCTACACCTCTCATGTTGACAGTGTTGCCACTGGATGTTACCATAAGGAAACAACCAAACTCAAATTAAGGGACATTCTGGAAAACAACCTAGACTCCTCAAAAAGGTACATATCTTGAAAAGCCAAAAAACAAAACAACCCAGGAACTATTTCAGATGAAAGAAAAGTAAAGAAACATATTAAATGCAAGCATGACTTTTCACTGGAACCTGGAGTAAAAAAAAAAAAAAAAAAGCAAAAAACTATAAAGAAGATGATTAGAATATAAGAATATCTGATTATGGACTGTGTTTTTGTTTTTGTTTTTTTTTTTTTTTTTTTTTTTTTTTTTAAAAAACAAGATCTTGCTTTGTAGCCCAGGCAGACCGTGAAATAGCAGCAATTCTCCTACCTCAGCCACCTGAGTGCTGGGATTACACGTATGTGCCACCATGTCTGACTTATGCTATTTTAAAATTCCTAAATGTGTGTGTGTATGTGACAGAGACAGAGAGAGAGAGAGACAGGCAGAGACAGGCAGAGACAAAGACATGGAAAAAGAGAAAGACAGACAGGGAAATAAGGAAAAGTCAGCAGGAAGAGATAGGAGAACACGCCAGCCCACGCAAGGAGGGAAGGCCAAAGGAGTCAGCGCAGTGAGCTCCAGGAGTTAAGAGAAGCCCTAAGAAGCCAAGAGAAGAGAAACCCAGGAAGGTGGAATAGGCTGAGGCCAGAGAGAGCACGAACCCCAGGGGAAGACGAAGCAGAGCCAGGGAGAGAGATGGGACCTTCTCCTAAAGCACTAGGAGCATCCTGTAACAACGCAGTGCAGTCAAGTTTTCACTTCTGAAAGGATGGCAGCTATGTGAAGACTGTACATCAGAGCTGAAGCACTGACCCCAAAATACTAGATACCACCTCAGCTGTGTTATGCAGATTACTGTCTCTGCATATCTTTCCTTGTGCATGTTGCAGAGGTGATCTCGGGCTTCTTATCTAGCCCAGCTCATGGCACTCATGTATTTCCTTCTCCTCTCACTGTCACTCATCCCGAGCCACTTCCCTCATGGAGAATTAATAAAATCCGGGTTGGGCCCTGGGTCGTGGCCTTTGTTCTGGTGAACCGCCAACTTGGCTGGATTTAGGACCCCTTAGTTCCCCATAACTATAAATATGTCCTAGTGTCTTTATTCTCACTATGGGTTACACTGGAAGTGGCAGATTGGAATGAACTTGTTAAAATTCCAATAACATCTCCATGAGATTACAAATGTAAACTTCCCGGACTTCGACAAGAACAGGAAAGGGGCTCTCTATACTGGTCATGCTTGCTTCCTTCCTTCTTGGATGAGAATCGTCTTCCTTACATAATCTTGTCATCTCCCACCAACAGAGTGACTGCCTTAGAATGCAAACCTAACTATATTAAACACCTAATGAAAATTCTACATTGTCCTTCTAGATCTTGCCTAATCATCACTTCTCACAAAAACACTATCTATTGATTTCAGTCCTGAGGATTGAACTCAGAGCCTCATGCATGCTACTGTGCACATGCTGTACCACTGAGCCATATCCCCAGTCCTAGGTTTTTTTTTGTTTTTTGTTTTTTGGTTGTTTTTTTTTTTTTTTTTTTGAGACAAGGTCTCACTATGCAGTTCAGGCTGGCCTTGAATTCACTATGGCCTTGAACTCACAGCAATCCTCCTGCCTCAGCCTCCCAAGTGGTGAGATTACAGACATATACACCACCACAACCAGCTGCTTTTTTATTTTGAGACAGGATCTTGCTCAGTTGTCCACACTGGCCTGAAACTCAAGATCATCCTGCTTCAGCCTCCTGGGTGGCTGGGATTATCTGTGTATAGCAGATTCACAAGAGCACATTTAAATGACAATAAAGACATAAAAATAAATAAACTGTAACCATCCTAGAACCAAAGGTTTTGATGCATTTCTAGAAATAGAAGGCAGGTAGGATCAGCCACAGAGGTGGAAACACTGATGGCTGGGAGGAGAGCTCCAGTCCAGCACAAAAGGGACAAGAAAGGGATTCAGAAGAGGAACAGAAATCAAGCAAAATACTGTGCGGCCAGTACCGTGGGCTGTCCATGCTCCCACGGAGCTGCAGCCTTTATCCCTGTACCCGGACGCCCCTCCAAAGCTAAAGCTTGAGACCTAGGCATGGGAGACTGGGCACACTCTGCCACAAGAAGGCATCCCAACCACATGCACCCAAAAACCACTTTCAAAGCCGGTTTAATATAATTTCATCTTAAAGTAAAAACACAAGTGCTAAAATTTTAAATAAGATAGAAGAACTAAGGCCAAAATGTCAAGGAATTCTTATAGAGAAGAATAAAAAACTGAAGTACTGTATTAGAATCTATAAGAGAATATTACAGAGACAAGTCCAGTCAAAAAGGGAGTATCTAGAAATGTAAGTCAGGCACAGTGGCACACATCTGGAATCCCAGCACTCAAGAGGCTGAGGCAGGAGAATCACTGTAAGTTCGAGGCCAGCCTGGGCTACATAGTAAGTTCAAGGCCAGTCTGAACTACATAGCAAGACACTGTCTCAAAAAAAACAAACAAACAAAAATAGAATTCCAGAAATGTAACACAGTGGTAGAGCGCTTCCCTAACATGCTCACGTCCCTGGGCTCTGTCTCCAGCACTGAAAAACAAAAAGCAAAACAAAACAAAACAACCAGAAGGGTTGGTGCACACCTGTAATTCCAGTTACTCTGGAGGCTGAAGCAGGAGTATCACAAATTCAAGCCCAGCCTGGGTAACTTAGCCACTTATTGAGGCTCTGTCTCATAATAAAAAAGCAAAAAAGAGCTGAAGATACAGCTCAGTGCTCCCTGAGTCCAATCCCCAGTATGCCAAGCAAAAAAAAAAAAAAAAAAAAAAAAAAAAAAAAAAAAAAAAAAAAAAAAAAAAAAAAAAAAAAAAAAAAAAAAAAAAAAAGAGAAAGAAAAAAGACAAGAGAACATGGAGACAAGGAAACAAGAAAATATTCTTCTTTTAAAATTTCACAGCTGAAGAAAAAGATGTAAAACTTTAGGTTGAAAGAGTCACTGGGAGTGCCAACCCCAATGCAGGGGAAAAACTGAAGGCAATATTTAGAGCCAATCTCATGAAATTCCTGATCAGTAAGCAAATACAAAGGATCTCAAAGCTTCCCAGGGAGGAAATACAAGTTACAAATAAGAATCAGAGTTCTTGAGCAACACTGGGTGTTAGGAATGCCTTCAGACTTACGAGAAAAACAGTTCTGAACCATTTCCAAACGATCAAGCAAGTATGATGTTTAAGAAACCAGAAAGCTACCTCCCATGTGCTGAAAAAAGTTACCTAAGGCTGTATACACAAACCAGCAAACACGGAAGCCTAGAAAGGAGAAAAACAAAAAATATGAAATGCAAGAAATGATAGAACCACTCCGGGGGGTCCAGTGAAGGAAGTCACCACGGCGCACACGCAGCACACGTCCACACTGAGCAAGCACGAGCCTAAGGATGTGGGAAGGCACATTTCCTCCTTTAACTTTCTGTTAATTTCCAGACAGAAATTCATGATGTAAACATGAAGCAGACTAAAATGTGGCCCAATTCTGAGCAACTGACAGCATCTAAAAATAGAATCCATCCAACCTAACATCAGAGCCTTCTCCTGAGAAGTATGGTGTTGGGGTAGGGCTGCATTCCCTATCCCATAGTACTGTTCTGTTGTGGAGCAAGTAAAATTTATGCAAGTGAACACTATGTATGCTATTTATCCAGCCATTTCCAGTTTCCAGACACTATATAAAGTGCAAGAAATTTTATTAGTTATAAGATAAATCTAAATGGTATGAACTTCGACAATGTAAAAGCAATGGTATGGTGGCGCACGCCTTTAATCCCAGCACTCGGGAGGCTGAGGTAGGAGGAGTGTTGTGAGTTTGAGACCAGCTTGGGCTACAACGCGAGCACAAGGCCGGCCTGAACTATATAGTGCGACCCTGCCTCAAAAAACTAGGGCTGGGAGTTTGGCTCAGTGGCTTAAGCACCTGCCTAGCAGGCACAAGGTTGTGAGTTCAATCCCTGGTGCCACAAAAAAAATAAAACATAAAAAAAATAAAAGCAATGGTAAAATATAAATGTGTCCAGTACACCATTTGTGTAATCTGGGTGTAGTGGTGCATGCCTGTAATCCCAACTGGAACACCATGAGTTCAAGGCCAGCCTGGACTATATAGTGAGATCCTGTCTCAAAAATAAAAGACACTGTTTGTATAGGTTTAAGAAACAGTAGCCGGGCGTGGTGGCGCACGCCTTTAATCCCAGCACTCGGGAGGCTGAGGCAGGAGGATCATTGTGAGTTCAAAACCAGCCTGGGCTACAAAGTGAGTTCAAGGCCAGCCTGACCTGCATAGTGAGACCCTGTCTCAAAAAACAGGGCCGGGGATTTAGCTCAGTGGCCTAAGCGCCTGTCTGACAGGTGTGAGGTTGTGAGTTCGATCACCGGTACCAAAACAAAACAAACCAAAACAAAAAAAAGAGTAGTTGCCTGTTAGGCAAATTGGAGAACCAGAAATGAGAGTCTGGTGATTTGTTTTACAGTACACCTGCTCTCTCTTTCTCTCTCTTTCCTTCCTCCTTTCTTCTCTCTTCGTCTTCCTCTCTCCCTCGCCCTTTGTTTCTCTCTTTCTTGCAGTACTGGAGAATCAAACCCAGGGAACACTGACATACATCCCCAGCTCTTTCTAAGGAGGGCTCTCTAAATTGCCCAGGCCGGCCTCTACTTATGAACTCCTGCCTCAACCTCCTGAGGAGCTGAGATCATAGGTATGTGCCACCACGCCCAGCCAGTTGGCATTTCTTTACAACAGCATGAATCAACACCAGTGCACTCCAAGTAATAAAACAGTTAACAGAAATCACAATGTAGAGACTTGGAAATAAAGATGGCAACATACTTTTTCTCATTTTTCTTGATGGTTAACAGATACTACCTACAAATTGATGAAATTGGAAATACAGGCTGAAATATCCACAGGGAAAAAAATAAAAATATAACCCAAAGGAGATGGGGTCAGGGAGAAGACTTGCAAGAGCCCCTGTCCTTAACTGATCTTGCTGACTGTCTTGCATGAGACACTGTCCTTGTTGACAGTCAACAGATCCTGCTTAAAGATAGTGGCACAAAACCAGAGTCAAGCAACCCTGGGGAATGCCAGCAGAGACAATCCGGGAGCTCCCAGAAGCCGGGCGTGTCGACTCACTTTCACTCCTGCAGCCGTGTGTACTTCAGAAGGCTTTCTTCGGTGCCCAGTGTATGATTTGTAACTCAGAAAAAAAACCCAAACTCAAACTCAAACTCCTTCACAGAGTCACCAGTACCGACAGGACAAAACCCAACCCCTCGGCAAGCAAGCCTCCAGGGCCCCCTCGATCTGCTACTCACCCCCTCGTGTGTGGCTGTACCCCTGGTTCTGGGTGCTCACTCATGCCCATGGGCCTCAATGACCCCAGCAGTGTGAGGACCCCAGCCCCGGAGCCCCTGCCCTCCGCTCCTGTGCCTCGCTCCACTGCCGCCCGGCCCAAAGGCGCTATCCTCCGTCGCATCCCACCCACACAAGGACCCTTTAAGAAGCTCTCCACCCCTTCAGCCCACAAGGGTCTGTTCTAACTTTAAGTCTGTCCAAGAAGGTACACTTGCCACCAGCCATGAGACTGCTGCTGCCAATGGCCCTGTCTTCAGCCTGTTAGCTTCAGAGACCAAGGGTACATGCTTGTCAGTGCCCTCGAGGAAGGACAGCCATACCCAAGCCCAAGTCCCGCAGGTCAGCCATGAGTCTGATGTAATGGGAAGGCTGGGCCTCCACACGCCATCCAAGGAAAGCGGAGGTGGATGCGATTTCCCATGGTTCTTGCAGCTGTTCTGCAAACTCTGAGAGATGTATGCGCCCTGGCCCAGGTACAGGTTTCTCTTACCTCATCTGGCCACGTTACCCTTCAGCCGTAGCTGTCTCTGCCCATGTAACATTTACGAGGCCCCAGCACAGCACCCTGGTGTCCTCATTCATCTGCTGCTAGACAGCACCATTCAGGAAGGGGTGTTGTGCAACGACCACCGTGTTTGGAGTCATCCCTAAACTGTTCACATGAAGGCTCTGAGGCACTGGATTATCCAGCCCCAGCTTCTGTAGAACC